>JBBDGP010003572.1:0-107791 GCA_037952835.1 Lithobates septentrionalis
GGAGTTGGTCTCTACAAGCTATCCAGGAATGCTTTATTACCTTCTCTGCCGTGTATCTCTGATGAGGATCGACGTGGAGCATGTGAGAGAGCAAATCCTGCAATCATCCAAAAGGAACAATGAAGAGATATCTACAACCCGTCCACATTGTATCATTGATATCAGTACCGGTATATGGCCACCGGATGCCGCTTTACACCGAGTGCTGCAGAGTTTAGCTGTGCAATTTGTAGATCATTTGCTATATTATAATCCTTTACAGTCTTATCAGGCCATCGATTGCACAACTAACATCTGCAGGGCCCGGTGGCCAGCGAGCGTTTTTTCTGACGTATCGCGTCTTATAGAGGTGCGTTTGAACTGCAGGCAAAGCCGCTCAGACGACCATTTCTGGCAGATTTTTGCCTTTGCAATTTAATTGCAGAATTTAAAAAAGAAAGCTGGTTGGCACGACCACAGTCAGTCATACACAGGCAGCCAACAAGCGTGCAGGCAGTGTTGGGATCTTGGGAAGTGCGTCTCATGGGCGGACTGTGTAATGTTTATTGGTTAAAAGAAATATTTTACAGACAAAATAAAACGAACCCCAAACCTTTAGAGTTCCCCTTTAGAGAGGTCCCCAGAAGTCCTGTGATTGGTGGAGAAGCAGAGCTCCGCCTACCTTCGCAGCGTCGGACACGGTGTCCCAGTTGCCTCCCCTCAAAGAAAAGTTCCCGCTTCCTATTCGCAGTAAGATTTCCTCCGGGGTGTCGTTCGGGCCGTTGGCGAACGGCGTGTACCTTAAAAGAGCAGGAGAGTCACATGACGCAGAATGTTACTATATCCAATGAGATAAGAGCAGGGATTAGACCCCCTGTCTAAAAAAAACTGACAGGGGTTTTAACCCTCCCCTTGCTCTATCCAGAATGAAAAAAAATAAAAAAATCTTTGCCTATAGTTCTACTTTAACTGTGTAAGGCCCCCTTCACACTTGTGCAGCCTAAAGGCCAAGCGACTTTGACGCAACTGAATCAATGCCTGTGTAATCTTAAGGTCTGTGGACCTCGAGTCGCATCAAAGTCGGACCAAAGTAGTTCCGGGGATTACTTTGAAGTCGCACAGATATGAACGGTACTCATTGGGAACCATGGGGGGGGGAGGGGGGGTGCATCTTGTCATGTGACTTTGCAGTCCCCAAGTCGCCGGAGGTCACACTGGTGTGAAAAGGGGCCCAAATCCCACATAAGATTATAAAATTCCCATCTTCATGCATTGCTTATGAGTTGGCCGGAGACAGCCAGGCAGCCAGCATTTCCAGGAGGTCAGGCGACCCCCCATTGTTCTCTATGGACTGGTTTCCATGAAAAGGGACAAGAAAATAGTCGCCTGTGTGGAGCGACAGTAAGTAGAGAATAAGAGCGACTTACCCTGCCAGCATAGTATAAAGCAGCACTCCGAGGCTCCAGATATCGCAGGCGGCGTCATATCCTTGTCTCATCAGGACCTGCAATTAGACAATGGGGTGGGGGGGGGAGGGGGGGGGGGGAGAGGTCACACTCTGCAGGAAACATTCCTCATCTGCACTCTACAGAGACCGATCGGCAAAGAACGATGTTTAGAATCCCACGGCAATCACAATTCCACATTTCTGAGCTTTGATTGGTTGGTTACTCATTCCAAACTCTCAATATCAATCTTCAGCTAAACCTACAGTGCCTGGAAAAAGTATTCATACCCCTTGAAATTTCACACATTTTGTCATGTTACAACCAAAAACGGAAATGTGTTTTACAATTATGTGCCACTTTGTGTTGATCTATCACAGGGGTCTCCAAACTGCCGCCCTGGGGCGCTATTTCATCCACTGATACAATGGGACATAACCCCCCCCCCCCCACCAATGAAGGGACACAATTCCTCCCAATGACACCAATGATGGGGCACAATTCCCCCCAATGACACCAATGATGGGGCACAATTCCCCCAATGACACCAATGATGGGGCACAATTCCCCCAATGACGGGGCACAATTCCCCCAATGACACCAATGATGGGGCACAATTCCCCCGAAGACACCAATGATGGGGCACAATTCCCCCAATGACACCAATGATGAGGCACAATTCCCCCAATGACGGGGCACAATTCCCCAATGACACCAATGATGGGGCACAATTCCCCCGAAGACACCAATGATGGGGCACAATTCCCCCAATGACACCAATGATGGGGCACAATTCCCCCAATGACGGGGCACAATTCCCCCAATGACACCAATGATGGGGCACAATTCCCCCGAAGACACAATGATGGGGCACAATTCCCCCCAATGACACCAATGATGAGGCACAATTCCCCCAATGACACCAATGATGGGGCACAATTTCCCCAATGACACCAATGATAGGGCACAATTCCCCCAATGGTACCAATGATGGGGCACAATTAGAGATAGAGAGATAGAGATATACTTTATTGTCATTGTATACATACAACAAAATTTTTTCGGATACCCTTTACAGCAGCAATAAAACATTTCTCAAGAAAACCACACATACATACTCCCAGCACATGCCCACATATCTATTTAAATATATCAAGATATAAAATATTATTTAAAAATAAATAAATAAAAGAATGTTAAAATTCTACATAAAATTCTAAAACACTGTACCTGATGGGATTATGGACAATACGGCCCTAGGAAAAAAACTATGCTTTAAGCGATTAGTGTGTGTTTTAAGTGTTCGATATCTTTTCCCTGATGGCAATGGGACAAACACTCTGTAACCTGGGTGGGTTGGATCAATACTAATAGCTTTTGCCCGCTTTTTTAATCGGCTGGCATATGCTGTGTCCAAATTCGGTAGATCTGTTCCTATGATCCGCTGTGCTGTTTTCACCACACGAGACCGGCACTTCTTATCCTCCGCCCTGCAGCCGGCATACCACACTACACTACATACCACACTACACTACATACCACACTACACTACATACCACACTACACTACATACCACACTACACTACATACCACACCACACTACATACCACACACACTACATACCACACTACACTACATACCACACTACACTACATACCACACTACACTACATACCACACTACACTACATACCACACTACACTACATACCACACTACACTACATACCACACTACACTACACTACATACCACACTACACTACATACCACACTACACTACATACCACACTACACTACATACCACACTACACTACATACCACACTACACTACATACCACACCACACTACACTACATACCACACTACAGCGCAGTGGAGAAGAAGACTCTCAATGGTACAATGATAGAAATTGACCAGAAGCCTTAAGGGCAATCCAGCCTGCTTTAGTCTCCGAAGGAAAAACAGTCTCTGCTGCGCTTTTTTCACTAGAAAAAAAGTATTTTGAGACCATGACAACTCCCTTGTAATATGCACTCCCAAAAATGTAACAGTGTCCACCCTTTCCACCTCCTCACCACCTATATGAACCGGGCAATGATTGATCTTTCTTGATCTCCTATAATCCACTATTATTTCTTTAGTTTTTGCCGTATTGAGTATTAAATCATTTTCTCTACACCACTCAACCAAATGTTGAATTTCCTGCCTATAAGCCGTCTCATCATTATCTTGTATGAGTCCCACTAAAGTGGTGTCATCAGCAAACTTCACTATAGTGTTAGACGCATGTATGGGAGTGCAGTCGTGTGTACGCAGCATTAGACGCATGTATGGGAGTACAGTCGTGTGTACGCAGCATTAGACGCATGTATGGGAGTACAGTCGTGTGTACGCAGCATTAGACGCATGTATGGGAGTACAGTCGTGTGTACGCAGCATTAGACGCATGTATGGGAGTACAGTCGTGTGTACGCAGCATTAGACGCATGTATGGGAGTACAGTCGTGTGTACGCAGCATTAGACGCATGTATGGGAGTACAGTTGTGTGTACGCAGCATTAGACGCATGTATGGGAGTACAGTCGTGTGTACGCAGCATTAGACGCATGTATGGGAGTACAGTCGTGTGTACGCAGCATTAGACGCATGTATGGGAGTACAGTCGTGTGTACGCAGCATTAGACGCATGTATGGGAGTACAGTCGTGAGTGAACAATGTAAACAAGGCCGGACTTAACACACATCATCCCTGTGGTACCCCTGTATTCAAAATAATAGTGTTAGACATCTGATCTCCTATTCTCACCATTTGTGGCCTGTTTGTTAGAAAATCCATAATCCATGAGCGCAGCAATGGACATGGGCCCAAAGCTTTTAACTTTTTCACTAATTTGTCAGGGACTACTGTGTTAAATGCAGAGCTAAAATCAATGAATAACATCCTAACATATGTGTTTGGGTGCTCAAGATGTGTCAAGGCAGCCATGCAATGCAATAGCAATGGCATCATCTGTGCACCTATTTGCACGATAGGCAAACTGATACTTATCCAGATCAACAGGAATGCCTTAAGATGTGATAATACGAGCCTCTCAAAACATTTCATGATGATAGGAGTTAGGGCAACTGGGCGATAATCATTTAAGCATGATACCGCTGATTTTTTAGGTATTGGGACAATAGTAGTAGATTTAAAACAAGAAGGTACTGCAGCCTGCTTTAATGACAAATTAAAAATATCAGTAAAAACCCCCGCTAACTGGTCTGCACATCCCCTCAGTATACGGCCTGACACCCCGTCTGGTCCTGCTGCCTTTCTGATGTCAATCTTCCTTAAATTTGACCTGACCTCATGTATTTTTAATACCAATAAATGGTCGTCCTCCACTAGTTCTTTACTATGGGTTTCACATCTCATATTTTCAAAGCGAGCAAAAAATTGGTTTAAGGTGTCAGGGAGCACTTTACAAACCTGTGTATTCCTAGATTTAAAATCTACCATTGTTTTAATCCCCTTCCACATGCTACAAGAATTTTGATTTTCAAAATAAGATTCAATGCGCTGTTTATATCTACGCTTGGCCTCCTTAATGCCTTTCTTTAATTCATTCCGAGCTTTCCTATAAGCCATAGGGTCGCCCGATCTAAAGGCCACATCCCTTGCTCTAAGCTGAGCCCTTACTTTACCATCCAACCAAGGCTTTTGATTTGGGAACACCTTAATAGTTTTTGTAACTAGGAACATCTCCATACAAAAGCGGATATAAGCTAGAACAGATGAAGCATATTCCTCTAATGCCGCGTACACACGGTCGGACTTTTCGTCTACAAAAGTCCAACGGACGCTGACGGACTAAAGCTGGCTGGTAATCCGATCGTGTGTGGGCTTCTCCGGACTTTCAACATGCTTTTTTAGCCTCAAATCCGACGTACTTTAGATTTGAAACATGCTTCAAATCTTTACGTCGTAACTACGACGGACCCCGAAATCCGCTCGTCTGTGTGCTAGTCCGACGGACAAAAAGCCACGCTAGGGCACCTATTGGCTACTGGCTATGAACTTCCTTATTTTAGTCCGGTGTACGTCATCACGTACGAATCCGTCGGACTTTTGTGTGGTCGTGTGTAGGCAAGTCCGTTCGTTAGAAAGTCCGCCGCAAGTCCGCCGAAAGTCCGCCGGAAGTCTGCCGGAAGTCTGTCGGACAGGCTGTCTGACTTTTGTAGACGAAAAGTCCGACCGTGTGTACGCGGCATAAGTCTGCATCCTGTGCAAATACATTCCAATCAGTTAATTCAAAGCACTCTTGCAGGAGTGAATTTGACTCCTCACTCCAAACCTGTATGGTTTTAATATCTGGTTTTGTTCTGCAAACAAGAGGCTTATAACATGGGATCATCATTAAAGAGGTATGATCTGATAGACCAAGATGTGGCAACAAAGTAGCTTTATATGCACTGGAAACATTTGTATATACCTGATCTAAAATATTGTTCTCCCTTGTTGGAAAGTGCACATTCTTATAAAATTTAGGAAGAACCGTTTCTAGCTCCACATGGTTAAAATCGCCAGCCACAATCACAACCCCCTCTGGATGTGCATTCAGCTGAATGTTGATAGCATCATATAATTCCTCCAGAGCCAGCTTAGAATGAACCTGTGGAGGTATGTACACAGCCACAATTATAACATTAGTAAATTCTCTTGGTATGAAAAAAGGTCTACATTTTAGCATAAGATATTCCAAATCAGGTGAACAGTATGTCCCGACAATATTGATAGTTGTACTCCAGTTATTGTTAATATATACACACAGACCACCTCCTTTAGTCTTTCCAGAGTCCGCAGTCCTATCCGCTCGATAGACAGAGCAGCCTGCCAGCTCAATGGCCTCATCAGGTATAGAACCATCCAGCCAGGTCTCTGTGAGGACAGTCACACAGCTATTTAATTTGTGTGTAATAAACCACAGCCTCCCAATGGTACCAATGATGGGGCACAATTCCTCCCAATGACACCAATGATGGGGGACAATTTCTTCCAATGACACCAATGACAGGGGACAATTCCCCTAATGACACCAATGATGGGGCACTATTCCTCCCAATGGTACCAACAATGGGGCACAATATCTCCCAATGACACCAACAATGGGGCACAATATCTCCCAATGACACCAATAATGGGGCACAATTCCACCAATGATGGGGAATAATTTCTTCCAACGACACCAATGATAGGGGAAAATTCCCCCAATGATACCAACAATTGGGGCACAATTTCTCCCAATGACATTAATGATGGGGCACAATTCCCCCAATGATGGGGAATAATTTCTTCCAATGACACCAATAATGGGGCCCAAGCACACCAATGATAGGGGACAATTCCTCCAAGTGATTCCAACAATGGGGCACAACTCCTCCCACTGATACTAATGATGGGGCATTATTTTTTTATCTCAATAATTTTGGGACCTTTTCTACTCCCAATGGCCAAAGTCCGGCCCCTTCCTAAAATCTGAAGGACAGTAAACCGGCCCTTTGTTTAGAAAGTTTGGAGACCCCTGATCTATCACATAAAATCCTAATAAAATACATTTACGTTTTTTTCTTTTGGTTGTAACATGACAAAAATGTGGGAAATGTCAAGGGGTATGAATACTTTTTCCAGGCACTGTATGTAAAAGCAGTGTTATAGATCGTCCACTGTAAGTAACGTGGTTGTAAAAGGCACAAGGTTGCATTCTGTGCATACAAAAAAGAAAGCCACAGACCCCCCCCCCCCCCCCCTATAACTGGCCATTGCAGCAATGTGCTTCCATTGTGGAGTCACTCAGTTAGTGATGGGAACTACAGATACCAGGGTGCCCTGGCGGGGCCTGCAGCTTACGCATGTATGTGCAAATGTGTGCGGACTAAACCCGATTTTAACGCAAACAGGTTAATTTGGTTGTCCGCAAGCTGGTCGGCACGTGAGCTTGGAGTTTCCTTCAATTTTTCCTTGGCTTTTTTTCTTGCATTCTATGCATGAAGGTAAAAAAAAAAAAAAAAAAAAATGTCCCGCAAGCGCACCGCTCCAGTGTGAAAGCCCTCAAGCTTTCACACCACTGGAGTGTCAGGAGAGGCGCTTTACAGGGGCTGTTTTTAGCACCTCAGTGTGAAAGTAGCCAAATATCACTTTAAGTACATTCATGAGAACAAGGCCTAACAGACCCCCCAGGAGAGAATGAAGGACCGCCTACAACCCAGGAGCTGCCTGAAGGACCAATGCCCTGAAGGACCAATGCCCTGAAGGACCAATGCCCTGAAGGACCAATGCCCTGAAGGACCAATACCCTGAAGGACCAATACCCTGAAGGACCAATGCCCTGAAGGACCAATGCCCTGAAGGACCAATGCCCTGAAGGACCAATGCCCTGAAGGACCAATGCCTTGAAGGACCAATGCCCTGAAGGACCAATGACCTGAAGGACCAATGACCAATGCCCTGAAGGACCAATTCCCTGAAGGACCAATGCCCTGAAGGACCAATTCCCTGAAGGACCAGTGCCTTGAAGGACCAATGCCTTGAAGGACCAATGCCTTGAAGGACCAATGCCTTGAAGGACCAATGCCTTGAAGGACCAATGCCTTGAAGGACCAATGCCTTGAACCAATGCCTTGAAGGACCAATGACTTGAAGGATCAATGACTTGAAGGATCAATGACTTGAAGGATCAATGACTTGAAGGATCAATGCCCTGAAGGACCAAAGCCTTGAAGGACCAATGCCCTGAAGGACCAATGCCCTGAAGGACCAATGCCCTGAAGCTTAGTGAATGAGGTGGAGTCCCCTGCCAACACAACGAAACGGAGGGTACAGAGAGACAACCTGATAATCATGACCAGGACTGAGGAGAACACCGCCAGAGGGGGAATACCAAACCTGGACCAGCCAAAAAAGGTGACCAACCACAACCCACCAAAATACGTGGAACAGGAACGAATTTCCCGAATGGGGGGGGGAACTAGCAGAAAAACTGGTTAGAGATTTGTAACCAAAGACATTCGACCTCCTAGGACACAAACACAAAAAAAAAAAACTGGGTGGAGGAGTTATAACGGGGGTGGCTTACAATTTTTCTGTTTTCCAATGTCCAAAACCTCCTGTGAGTGGCAGTATAACCCAACTGCATCTGAATTTCTGTGTCCCTTAATGGACAAGAAAAAAAACAAAACAAAAAAACGGACCACCGTCACCTGTATGATGTGGCCCCAGCAGCTTCTCCTTCATCAGAGAGCGAGGCGGTGAATGGTCTGAGTACGACTACGGGGGAAGGCCTGTAATAGTGTCACCAAGCTGGGAGAATCCAGGCCTACCGTCCACTACTACAGGAACATTATTTATATATCTATGACCATATACTGCTTCTTCTGCTCATAGCTCAGCTCCGAACACAGCAGCGGGAGCCCTGAGGTCCAATTCTTCAGGATTCCACCTGGCTGTGATGGCATGCCATGACCGGCTGCAGTGAATTTCTGGCCAGATAAAGGGGTAGCAAAAGCCCCAAAATACCTTATGTATTAGGGCTCATTCACACAAATGGCTGAGGGGTGGTAAAATCCCACAGTTGGGCCACATTTTTACCCCAAACCGCTACCTCCTTTAACTGAAGATGCATGCCACAGCTGCTATGCTTTGCTTCATAGCTGCGGCGGGACCTAATCCCCCCCCCCCGTCATTCTGGTGGGCATTACACCTGCTGAGCGTGGAGTGAATGGGGGGTTCTCTGCAAGCTCCCCGCAACGGCGTGCAATGCATGTGGTTGCAACGCGCCAATGCGGTGATCAAGAAGTTAAAGCGGGCAGGGGGGGGGGGGGGGGCGATACAACCAGGGCTGTCCTATTGAATGGGCATTCTTGGGCACTACCCTAGGGCCCCAGGTGCATGGGGGGGGGGGGGCGGGCGCTGCGTGTTGGGTGGTGCACTGGTGATTTGGCTGCTCCTCTTTGACAGGTGTAACTGCAATGTCGCTCCTGTCAGAAGGAGCAGTCGCTGGCTTCTGCTGGAGAGAGGATTCCGCTTTCTCCTCCGTCCTGCAGGGGGCATAAGACAGCCGACACTGAGACTGAGAACTCACCTCAGTCTCAGCGCGAGACTCAACTGCTCCCTGAAGAACTTGAAAAATGAAATGCTCTTCAGAAACCAAAGCACATGTGAAGTAGCTAACTGGAGAGCAGAGTGGGCAGGAGGTCTCATTTACAATGACAGGGCCACTTTAACGAGCTTTTTTCACATAATAATAGTGAAAGAAGAGCTCACTAGTGCTCAGGGGCCCCTATGAAACAAAACATTGAAGGAAGGTCACAATTCTCATCACCTCGGGGGCCACGAAGTTGGCCGTATAACATGGAGTCAGCAGCAGCCCGTTCTCTCCTCTCAGCTGCTTGGCAAAGCCAAAGTCACATATTCGTATGGAGTCTGCGTTGCTGGAATCGTCCATGTAGAGGATATTACTGGGCTTCAGGTCTCGATGAACCACCTGCCAGAGCAAAGAGAACCCGTTATATACAGAGAGAAGAAGAAGTTATCCTCACATAGAAGGCATTCTACAAATCAGATACAGAACCCCAACACAAGACCAGCAGAAAGATCTCATGCACTGCATGGGTGCTCAACCTAAAAGTCCCACGATGCATTGCAAGGCTGACCCTTACAAGTAGGGTTGCACCGATACCGAGCATTTGCCCGAATACTTGTACAAATGTTCCGATGCTTAATCCGATACCTGGACAGTTGGGGGTGATCTGTGCGGAGCTGGGGAGGAGTTACAACCACCGATCTCCCTGTATACATTTCAATAAAGCAGCTGAAAGCCGCTTCTCCTCCTCTCCCTCCCGCGGCTTTCAGCTGCTTTATTGAAATGTATAAAGGGAGATCGGTAATTGTAATTCCTCCCCAGCGCCGCACCGATCATCCCTGACTGTCTCCCATATCCTCCTCCAGTCCTCTCCATGCTCCCCTGGTCCCCCTCCGTGCTCTCTGGACTTTCTCCCTGCTCCCCCTTCGTGCTCCCGGTCTCTCTCCGTGCTCCCCCGGTCCCCCTTCGTGCTCCCCCGGTCCCCCTCCGTGCACTCTGGTCTCTCTCTCCATGCTTTCCCGGTCCCCCTCCGTACTCCCCCGGTCCCCCTCCGTGCTGCCCCGGTCCCCTTCCGTTCTCCCCCGGTCCCCTTCCGTTCTCCCCCGGTCCCCTTCCGTTCTCCACAGTCTCCCTTCCGTTCTCCACAGTCTCCCTCCGTGCTCCCTCTCCGTGGCCCCCCTCCGTGCTCCTCCGGTCCCCCTCCGTGCTCCTCCGGTCCCCCTCCGTGCTGCCCCAGTCTCCGTGCTGCCCCAGTCCCCCTCCGTGCTGCCCCAGTCCCCCTCCGTGCTGCCCCAGTCCCCCTCCGTGCTGCCCCAGTCCCCCTCTGTGCTCCCTCTCCGTGGCCCCCCTCCGTGCTCCTCCGGTCCCCCTCCGTGCACTCTGGTCTCTCTCTCCATGCTTTCCCGGTCCCCCTCCGTGCTCCCCCGGTCCCCCTCCGTGCTCCCCCGGTCCCCCTCCGTGCTCCCCCGGTCCCCCTCCGTGCTGCCCCAGTCCCCCTCCGTGCTGCCCCAGTCCCCCTCCGTGCTGCCCCAGTCCCCCTCCGTGCTGCCCCAGTCCCCCTCCGTGCTGCCCCAGTCCCCCTCCGTGCTGCCCCAGTCCCCTTCCGTGCTGCCCCAGTCCCCCTCCGTGCTCCCTCTCCGTGGCCCCCCTCCGTGCTCCTCCGGTCCCCCTCCGTGCACTCTGGTCTCTCTCTCCATGCTTTCCCGGTCCCCCTCCGTGCTCCCCCGGTCCCCCTCCGTGCTCCCCCGGTCCCCCTCCGTGCTCCCCCGGTCCCCCTCCGTGCTCCCCCGGTCCCCCTCCGTGCTCCCCCGGTCCCCCTCCGTGCTCCCCCGGTCCCCCTCCGTGCTGCCCCAGTCCCCCTCCGTGCTGCCCCAGTCCCCCTCCGTGCTGCCCCAGTCCCCCTCCGTGCTGCCCCAGTCCCCCTCCGTGCTGCCCCAGTCCCCCTCCGTGCTGCCCCAGTCCCCCTCCGTGCTGCCCCAGTCCCCTTCCGTGCTCCCCCGGTCTCCCTCCGTGTTCCCTCTCCGTGGCCCCCCTTCGTGCTCCTCCGGTCCCCCTCCGTGCACTCTGGTCTCTCTCTCCATGCTTTCCCGGTCCCCCTCCGTGCTGCCCCGGTCCCCCTCCGTGCTGCCCCGGTCCCCCTCCGTTCCCCCCCGGTCCCCCTCCGTTCCCCCCCGGTCCCCCTCCGTTCCCCCCCGGTCCCCCTCCGTTCCCCCCCGGTCCCCTTCCGTTCTCCCCCGGTCCCCTTCCGTTCTCCCCCGGTCCCCTTCCGTTCTCCCCCGGTCCCCTTCCGTTCTCCCCCGGTCCCCTTCCGTTCTCCACAGTCTCCCTTCCGTTCTCCACAGTCTCCCTTCCGTTCTCCACAGTCTCCCTTCCGTTCTCCACAGTCTCCCTTCCGTTCTCCACAGTCTCCCTTCCGTTCTCCACAGTCTCCCTTCCGTTCTCCACAGTCTCCCTTCCGTTCTCCACAGTCTCCCTTCCGTTCTCCACAGTCTCCCTTCCGTTCTCCACAGTCTCCCTTCCGTTCTCCACAGTCTCCCTTCCGTTCTCCACAGTCTCCCTTCCGTTCTCCACAGTCTCCCTTCCGTTCTCCACAGTCTCCCTTCCGTTCTCCACAGTCTCCCTTCCGTTCTCCACAGTCTCCCTCCGTGCCCCCCCTCCGTGCTCCCTCTCCGTGGCCCCCCTCCGTGCTCCTCCGGTCCCCCTCCGTGCTCCCCCGGTCCACCTCCGTGCTCCTCCGGTCCACCTCCGTGCTCCTCCGGTCCACCTCCGTGCTCCTCCGGTCCACCTCCGTGCTCCTCCGGTCCACCTCCGTGCTCTGCGGTCTCCCTCCGTGCTCCCTCGGTCCCCTTCTGTTCTCCCCAGTCTCCCTCCATGCTCCCCCGGTCTCTCTCCGTGGCCCCTCTCCGTGGCCCCCCTCCGTGCTCTCCCGGTCTCTCTCCGTGGCCCCCCTCCGTGCTCTCCCAGTCCCCCTCCGTGCTTCTCGGTCTCTCGCCATGCTCCCCCGGTCCCCCTCCGTGCTCTGGTCTCTCACAGTGCTCCCCTGGTCTCTCTCCATGCTCCCCCGGTCCCCCTCTGTGCTCCCCCTCCGTTCTCCCCCTTCGTGCTCCCCCGGTCCCCCTCCGTGCTTGCCCGGTCTCTCTCCGTGCCCCCCCGGTCTCTCTCCGTGCCCCCCCGGTCTCTCTCCGTGGTCCCCCCTGCTCCCCGGTCCCCCTCCGTGCTCCCCCCCTCCGCGCTCCTCCCCGTACCCCTCCGTGCTCGATGCGCCAGGATGGAGAGCGGAGGAAGGAGCCGGTAAATCTGTCATTTACTGGCTCCTTCCTTTTCCGAATGCACAGAGTCAGTGATCACTCGGTTCATTCATAACTGTTTCCTCTGCTTCTGTTTATGAATGGAGAGCAGCCTCTGTCTCCTGTCCATTCATCTTCAGTGCAGAGAAAGGGACTAGGGAATCTGTGTCCTCAGTCCCTTTCTATGTCTCAAAAGGGAGATGTCAGGGGTTCCCTGTTATCTCACCAAAGTCACCCCCCAACAGGGGTAATAAAAAAAAGAATTGTAATGAATAAATATTAAAAAGGTTAATTGTAAAAATAATAGAAAACACACTGACACCGTCCTCCCTCCACCCCCACCGCCCAAAAATAAGGCATTGTTAAAAAAAAAAAAAGAAAAAAAATTTTAAATTAAAGAAAAAATCAATTGTAAAAAAAAACTATATATATATATATATATATATACACACACACACACATTATATTTATATATATATATATATATATATATACACACACACGCACACATACACACATTATACACATATACACACACATACATACATATATATATATATATATACACACACAAGAATAAAATCTACTGACGCAGTCCATGTGTCATCAGTGCTTCATATTAGTGCCACTGTCACATCACATAAAAAAAAAAGTATCGGTACTTGTACTCAGTCCTAATAAAAGTGTTATCGGTGTAACCCAAGTTATAAGAATGACTCCCAGAGG
Organism: Lithobates septentrionalis; assembly: GCA_037952835.1. Taxonomy (NCBI): domain Eukaryota; kingdom Metazoa; phylum Chordata; class Amphibia; order Anura; family Ranidae; genus Lithobates; species Lithobates septentrionalis. The sequence goes on from JBBDGP010003572.1 coordinate 13,554, forward strand.
CAATGATGGGATCTGTAGTTTATCAATAGCTGGAGGGCCACAAGTTGAGCACCTCATGATGTACAGAATCGATAATGACAGTAAACCAAAAATCAACACATTTCCATTATATTTAATAAAATAATAACACCAACAGGGATCCATTGTCTCTACAATTTACCACAGCAGAAAGTTACCTGCTTACCGATCGGTGGAGTCACGTCTGTCCTCTCTATACCAGTCTAAGTATTGGGTCCCTTTTATTTGTAGGTATAATGCTTCAACTTAACAGATCCCGTTCTTTAGGCTTCCTGTAGAAATTTTCTGCTCAGCTGATCTTTTTTACCCACCTCAATCCCAGGAGCCGTTTTTTAAATGTGGACAAGAAGCTATTTGTCCCAGAACAGCTTTAAAATAGCAGAAAAAAAAAAAAAAAAAAAATCAGTGAATCCTGAAGACCTGGCCAGTATGTGGGATGGAACCACAAACTCTCAGTGACATCACCAGACCCTGGAGCGGGAGCGATCATCTCCAGGGGGTTCTGATCTCCATAGCACTCCATAGGGGACCATGTAGAAGAACATTATAAAACACAACGCTGGTGCAGCTCCATCCAACAAAAGATCTTTACTATAGTAATCCATCACTGACTGACTTCATTAGAAGTGATCTGCTGCTGACCTGCCTTTGACTTCGAGAAGGACATCTGGATGGAGCAAAAATACCCCTTTTAGTGAGAAGTTGTAGTAGCCCTAGAAGTAGTAGTCTGTTTTTTGTGGAGTAAAAGTACCCCCCCCCCCCCCAGTAACTTCCTTTATAAGTTTATCAGAGAATTCACTCGATATTTTCTGGGCATCAACACAAAATAGCTGCGCCGAAGGCATGAGCTGCAATTCTTCCAGAAGAACAGAATCCCGAAAGACCGGATCACCCCTCTATTTACCCAATTAGCAACAATCTGACAAATGACGCTAACCACAAAGCCGGTTGTAAGGCAGGACCTGCAAGAGCAAAGGTTGCCTTCAATAGGGTTTCAAAAGGGGGGAATAATCCTCAAAAGGAACAGCGAGACGCTTGTTGAGAACAGGAATGGCAAGAATCACCACCATTCTTGACCTTGTTCAGGCTGAGGAGATTCTGGGGCTGCTAGGCAAAAGCTAGCTAGTGCACACTGCATCAATAAATGAGGTCAAAGTAGAAAGAATATGGCGTGGAGACTCATCTTGTGCCTCGTAAAATGCAAGAAGTCGAAAATTTATCTTCTGCGTCCTCCTCACCTTCCTCAATATCTTTCTCAAAGGGTTTAGGAGGTTCGGAGTGATACCCCTGAATAGATTCAGGGATTTCCGGTTCTCACTCAAGGCATCCATCAAGGTCCATTTGTGGCCAAAAATCCACCGCACTCTACAAATAGAGACTTTTTTCGCCACACAGTGAAAATAAATACCATATCAAGAGCCTCCCATCCACACCTTTCAACCCAATGTATTGCAGCTGGGATAGGTAGGACAGCGAACATCAACCACCAATGGCATCTACTATATTTTTGCCTTGACAGGCTCCCTTTATTAGAATGCAGAATGGGTGGCTCTGGGCCAAGCTGGGGTACCCTCTTCTGCTCTTCAATGACTGAAGGGTGACATTACTTCATGGCCTTTAGCACCCAAGTTAAAAAATAAAGTAAAAGTTCCTCCCCCACCCACGATGATCTGTGAACCACCTCAGCAGCATAGGTATTTTGCCCCCCCCCCCCCCCCGCAGCCGACTCTTCTGCCTACCCGTTTTGGCCTGCCCCTGCACTCACCCCTTGACAGTGCAGGTAGTCCAATGTCTTGGTGATGGTGTAGAGAACGGCACTGGCCTCTCGCTCGGAGAAGAACTTCTGGCGGAGTATCCGGTCGAGCAGCTCTCCGCCTTTCATTAGTTCAGTCACAAGGTAAACGTACCGACCGTCGTCATCGTACACCTGGTGAAGGTCAGAAAATGGAGCGTGATGGATAACTAGTGCTGGAACCCAAGTGTTAGCCAAACAGTATTAACTATCCAATGGTATTGCGGGGGTGCAGCAGAGAAGGGTGTCTGGATTCTGAACTGGCAGCTTCTATACAATAAAATACTTCCACAGTTTCCTTGGTTTGTAATGAAACTAAGTGAATGAAGCGCCAAAACAAGAGACAACAGTCATGATACAAATGTACTCCAATGTAAGGTCAAATGGAAAGCCAACGCGTTTCGGGGGCCGAAACTCATCCCCTTCATCAGAGCTTAAAGAAGAACTCCCCTCCCACCCGTATATTTTTATTTCATTACCCTCTTACCTTGCCCGCTGGGTTGTTCTAAAAATCAATCACCTACCCAGTGAAGCCAGTGTTCTCTAGTGCTGGGGTCTCCAAACCTTCTAAACAAAAGGGTCAGTTTACTATCCTTCAGACTTGAGGTGGACCAAACTGTGGCCAATGGGAATAGGAACTGTCCTGGTGTCAGTGGTAGGAATTATGCCCCTTTGTTGGTATTAGTGGTAGGAATTATGCCCCTTTGTTGGTATTAGTGGTAGGAATTATGCCCCTTTGTTGGTATTAGTGGTAGGAATTATGCCCCTTTGTTGGTATTAGTGGTAGGAATTATGCCCCTTTGTTGGTATTAGTGGGAGGAACGGTGGCCCATCATTGGTGCCAGTGGGAGGAACGGCGCCCCATCATTGGTGCCAGTGGGAGGAATGGCGCCCCATCATTGGTGCCAGTGGGAGGAATGGCGCCCCATCATTGGTGCCAGTGGGAGGAATGGCGCCCCATCATTGGTGCCAGTGGGAGGAATGGCGCCCCATCATTGGTGCCAGTGGGAGGAATGGCGCCCCATCATTGGTGCCAGTGGGAGGAATGGCGCCCCATCATTGGTGCCTGTGGGAGGAATGGCGCCCCATCATTGGTGCCTGTGGGAGGAATGGCGCCCCATCATTGGTGCCAGTGGGAGGAATGGCGCCCCATCATTGGCGCCAGTGGGAGGAATGGCGCCCCATCATTGGCGCCAGTGGGAGGAATAGATCCCCATCATTAGTATCAGTGGGGGGAATAGTGCCCCATCATTGGTATCAGCGGGAGGAATAGTGGCCCATCATTGGTGTCAGCGGGAGGAATAGTGTCCCATCATTGGTGTCAGTGGGAGGAATAGTGCCCCATCATTGGTATCAGTGGGAGGAATAGTGTCCCATCATTGGTGTCAGTGGGAGGAATAGTGTCCCATCATTGGTATCAGTGGGAGGAATAGTGTCCCATCATTGGTATCAGTGGGAGGAATAGTGCCCCATCATTGGTATCAGTGGGAGGAATAGTGTCCCATCATTGGTGTCAGTGGGGGGAATAGTGTTCCATCATTGGTATCAGTGGGAGGAATAGTGTCCCATCATTGGTATCAGTGGGAGGAATAGTGGCCCATCATTGGTATCAGTGGGAGGAATAATGCCCCATTTTTTGGTATCAGTGGGAGGAATAGTGTCCCATCATTGGTGTCAGTGGGAGGAATAGTGCCCCATCATTGGTGTCAGTGGGAGGAATAGTGCTCAAAGGGCCAGATAAAGGCAAGAAAAGGGCCACATACGGCCCCCGGGCCACAATTTGGAAACCACTGTTCTAGTGTAATCTGATGCTCCGTCGTTGTAGGCTGGTTCCTAAGCCACCAAAATCTCTACTAATGCCAGACTAGGTTCACACTACACCGGTGCAACAGAGCGCATTCCAGTGTGTCTTGTGTAGGGCGGTCCATTCATTTAGATAGGCGACCCCTTCATTTGGAAAGGGAAGCCCCTTCTTTGAGTAGGGTGGCCCCTCCACTGAGAAGGGTGGCCCATTCATTGAGAAGGGCGCCCAAGGCTCAAAAAAAAAAAAAAAAAAAAAGATGACACTCATCAAAAATAGCGCAGCACTGAACCGCATTGTGGACACATTAGCAGATGTGTGGGGTCGCCCTCGTACCTGTATGGTGTGAACCTAATCTAATCGATACAATGCACATGGTATTTTGGACCAAGTTAGAGATTAAGCACGGCATTCGTCAGCAGCTGGTTGGAGCCCTGATAAAGGGGGCAAATTCCCCGAAACCTGTTGGCTCTTTTATAAAGTCTGAAAAGCCATTGGAATACATTTCTATATGAACTACTAACTATTGTCATAAGACTTCAATCCCAGATCCACCTCAGAGCTCAGGAACGAGGTTGGGGGGGGGGGGGAGCTGAACCCGTAATGTCAGATGAATGTACGGAGAGGTCGGGGGGTCACTTACGTCTTTTAGGGTGATGATGTTCGGATGTTGTCCGTACCGCATCAAGATCTCAATCTCTTCTGACGGATCCCTCTTACTCTTGTCGATGATCTGCAACAAAAATACGCCACACGTAACAAACCTGATAAAACCGTCACTTTTACTTAAAAATTAATTCCCATCAAATGATTCCAGAGATAAAAATAAGACGACACGCGTAAAGCACGGCAGGATGTTCAGCTTCGATCGGAGCCTTTTTGGAGATCACCATCTGGATCTCATTTCACTAAATATATACAGTTTTCAGATATTTGATTAACACCCGCCTTATTTATTATCAGAAAACAAACAGAATATTTCCTGCCTCGGATTTTCTACATTATTTCCACCAAGTGGTTCTATTATAACCGCATAATTGGTGCAACAGCCAACGAGGTTTTAGCGTCCACACCACACCCCACCCCCCTCCTCCCTCCATATTGGGGCTTAAAAAGACAAGGAATCCGCTGATATGGACTCAAACTTTAAGCTCCATATAAGAGGAACTCAAAATCGTTCATCAGTTGGTTTAGGCAACGATGGTTCACACCGAGTCCATACCAGATGATTCCATGTCTTGGTGAAGGGGACATTGTGCGACCCCCCAAAACGCATTGAACGTCGCACTCGTGATAAGTCTGCAATAAAATAAAATTTTGGCCTTAAATTTTTTCGATCTTCAGATTCGAGGACTGCTTATATATGGACCGACCTGTTTGCTTCTTCCAGACCTTGCTACCCGATTACCCTTAAGCTAGTGCGGCTTGGCTTGAGGCTCTTCAGGCCTGTTTCTTGGCCCTGGTTCACACTGATGCGGTTTGGCATGCAATCTGATACGTCAAATCACATGCCAAATCTGTGGTGATTGCTGGCCATGGCACCGTCCAAATCGCTGCATTTGAGGCGCCGCACCGATTCCCAAAAATTGTTTCTGTACTACTTTTGGCGATTTCAGGGGGCGATTTCCATTGACATCTGTGCAGAAACCCGCAACATGTCTCCGAAATCCCCCCCCCCCCAAATCGGGACCGACATGCGGGAATGAAATCGTGTGAGTTTAGCTGAACTCAAACAATTTCATTCCCGCAGTCAGTGTGAACCAGGGCTTAGGCTGAGGGTAGCGTCTTTGAGCGCTTTTCTGCCATTTTTTATCCCGTACGTTTCTGCGTGACTTGCGCACTCGTATGTAGCGTTTTCTGGGCCTTGGTGGGTTTATTTTTATTAGCCAATAGAGAAAACTAATTATCTGTTGCATTATTTGTTGCTAGGTATTTCAGCTTTTTTTTTTTTTAGCTTTTCCATTAGCTTTTATTTCTTCTTTTATTATGATTATTCATTTATTATAATTTTTTTTCGTTAGGGTAAGGGGTTGAGTTTAGGTTAGGGTTAGGATTAGGAGTTGGGGTTATTTATTATTATATTTATTTTTATTTTATTCTATTTATTATTACATGATAATAAATGTAAAATAAATACACAAATAAATAAAAATCATAAAAAAAATAAAAAAAAATTATCAAATACTAAGTAACAAATAAATAAATAATTAACCCTTAACATTAACCCTTACTCCTTAAAAAAATAAAAGAATAACTAAACACCCTAACCCAAAATAAATTATTATTATTATTATTATTAACAATGTATTTTTTTGTTCGAGTTTGGGTGTTTGTTTTTTTTATTAATACTAATAATAATGTATTTAATATTTTTTAAGATTAGAGGTTAATTATTCATTATTAAAATTATTACATATTATTTATTTTACTTATTTATGATGATTTTTAGTTATTTGTGTATTTATTCATATATTATTACTATTTTATTTTTAGAATTTTTAATTTGAGCAGAAAAATCGCACAAAAACGTGCAAAAAAACGTGCAAATATGCACAAAACGCTCCTCCTAGCCTGTCTCCTCCAAACGCCGTCTCCCCCTAGCACCTTCTCACCCCCAGCGCCGTCTCCTAGCCTGTCTTTAATTTATTTTACTTATTTATGATGATTTTTAGTTATTTGTGTATTTATTGTACATATATTTATTCATATATTATTACTATTTTATTTTTTAGAATTTTTAATTTGAGCAGAAAATCGCGCAAGTACGTGCGACAAAACGAGCGAATACGCACAAAAAACGCTCCTCCTAGCGCCGTCTCCCCCCAGTGCCATCTCCTAGCCGGTCTTTAATTTATTTTACGTATTTATGATGATTTTTAGTTATTTGTGTATTTATTTAGTCATATATTATTACTATTTTTTTTTTAGAAATTTTTAATTTGAGTAGAAAATCGCGCAAGTACGTGCGACAAAACGAGCGAATACACACAAAAATGCTCCTCCTAGCGCCGTCTCTCCCTAGCGCTGCCTCCTGTCCCCTCCTAGAGCCTCCCCCTACCTCCGTCTCCCCCTAGCACTGCAGTATACAGGAGATATATATGTATATATGTATGTGTATATATATATATATATGTATGTGTATATATATATATATATATATATATATATATATATATATATGTATGTGTATATATATATATATATATATATATATATATATATATATATATATATATATATATATATATATATATATATATATACACATACACATACACATACACACATACACACACACACACACACACAGGATTTATATAGTGCCAACACTTCACAATATAATGGAGACAATACAGCAACAATTCAAAATAAGAGGTTAAAGAGGGCCCTGCTCCTGGGGGCTTACAATCTAATAGGGAGGGGCAAGTTTGCACCACAAAGTGAAAGGAATAATTTATGGAAGGACTCTGCCATAAGAGAACATTAGAAGTTACACAACCAGAGCACAATGACTGCCAAGATGGAGATCTTGTAATCAATGAAATGCCCTGGAGCCTGTTCCAGGAATTGTGGACCAGCTATAACAGAAGCAAAGTAACTGTTAGTGAATCTCTAATTGCCAATGTTCACTCACTAGGGAGAGATAGAAAGGGAGTACATTGGGCGTACATATACATATTCATAGCACTCTGTGCGTCTTTTATTGTTTTCCTGTAATGGTAAGTAGATTGTATACACAGCATTCCTGTTCAGTAAAAGCATAATAATGTACTACTGGATAGTTTCCTTGATTTACTGCAAAGAATTAGACAAACAGCAGACAATAAAAAAGTAAAATATCTGCCTGGGTTAACCTTCCACCTGTCTCCTTGTTAATGACTCCTTCCTGTGCCGTATCTTACACCTGTCTCTTGCCTAGTACTGCTGCTGCCTTCTTGTTATTGACCCCTGCCTGTCCAGACCTTCCACCAGTATCCTGTTTAGTAATGCCTGCCTATTGATGACCCCTGCCTGTGTTGAAGTTGCACCAGTCTCCTGTTTAGTACTTCTGCTGCTGTCTTGTTAATGACCCCTGCCTGTGCCTGACCTTGCACCCATCTCTTGCCTAGTACTGTTGTCCGATTATTGATGACCCCCTGCCTGTGCCTGACCTTGCACCCGTCTCTTGCCTAGTCCCGCTGTCTATTGATGACCCCTGCCTGTGCCTGACCTTGCACCCGTCTCTTGCCTAGTCCCGCTGTCTATTGATGACCCCTGCCTGTGCCTGACCTTGCACCCGTCTCTTGCCTAGTCCCGCTGTCTATTGATGACCCCTGCCTGTGCCTGACCTTGCATCCGTCTCTTGCCTAGTCCCGCTGTCTATTGATGACCCCTGCCTGTGCCTGACCTTGCACCCGTCTCTTGCCTAGTCCCGCTGTCTATTGATGACCCCTGCCTGTGCCTGACCTTGCACCTGCCTAGTACTGCTACAGCTCCGCTTGCTTACTGATGACTCCTGCCTGTGTTAACCTTGTACCAGTCTCCTGTCTAATACTGCTGCTGCCTGCCTCTTGATGACCCAAGCCTTGCCATGGCTACACAGCAGCCATTATCTGAGAGGCACTATTGTAAAGCCCCGTACACACGGGCCGAATATCAGGCAGTATCAACTGGTTCAACAGAAACCTGCCAACATTCAGCCCGTGTGGACGGCAGTCGGTCCCACTTCGGTCGAAGAGGCATGACCAAAAAAGGTCTGCTGGTAGGCATCCAAACTGTTCTGGCGGGGGGGGGGGGGTTCTGACATCCCCCTGTGAGAACACAACAGCTCAGCAGGGGAGATCGCTGTACTAACACGTTTCGCCCCGCCCATGGGGCTTGGTCATGGAGGTGGACCCATGAGCAGGGTCGAAACGCACCAGTGGATGGCCTGGACAGAGCTAGGCTGAGGTTGGTCTTACTATGCCCACCACTGGATTGTGCGGATGTGCGGTATTGGGAACTTCTCTCTCCTGTACAAAGTCCCCCTGAGCACACACAAATATGAGAAGCTCCTGCAGGGAGCAGGGAGCCACATTCTGTACCTTGACCGCGTACTCCATGTTGGTCGCCCGGTGAATGCAGCGTTTACAGATGGAATAGGAGCCGACACCAATATCTTCCTTGAGGTCGTAGATGTCTGTGAACTGCGCCCGGCTTCCATGGAATTGCTGCGGAGAGGCAAACCCGAGTTACTGCAGAGTGAGGATGAGCTTGTTGGTTAACAGAAGTGCCATCCAACCCCCTGAAAGCTGGATAAGACTTACCTGTACAATGGGCAGGGTGGTGGTGATGGAGGAGATTTTATGTTCCTCAATGGGGGACGGAGCCACAAAGCTGAAGCCTTTAAAGAGCTGGTGGGCGTTGGCACTGGGGGGAACTCCGGGAGAGTCTAGGGGACACCAGGGAGGGAGAAGACGTTACTCTACAGATGTCTATTACTGTCTGCAGTTCAGAAGAGAGACCTCCATACAAGCAAACAAACCAAAGTTTTGTCTCTGTAAAAATGTTGCAATTACAGAAAAATAACAATTGATCTGTCTGAAATTCAATGAGCCCCCAACTTCCTGTCATGAGCCGACAACTCCACCTCTGCTGCACCGAAAACCTAAAGTTGAAGTTTATTCTGCTTATTTTCGGCCTTCCCTGGTTGCCCCTCATCAACATAATTACATTTTTACATTAAAACTTTCCATTTTCATTACATACCTTATTTTATACCTGATGAGGTCATCACTGGGTCTCTGTGCTGTGCAGTGCGCTGCAAATACAGTGGGGGGGAAATACTGATTTGCTCCCCTGCAGATTGTGTAGATTTGCCCACCTACAAAGTAATGAAGGGTCTTTAATTTTTATCAGAGGTGTATTTTATATGATAGAGACAGAATATCAACCAAAGATGCAGAAAAAACACACAATACAAATGTTATAAACGGAGTTGCAGTTCAGTGAGTAAAATAAGTATTTGATCCCCAAGCAAAACATGACTTAGTAGTTGGTGGAGAAACCCTTGTTGGTGATCACAGAGGTCAGACGTTTCTTGTAGGTGGTGACCAGGTTTGCACACATCTCAGGAGGGATTTTGGTCCACTCTTCTACAGATCTTCTCTAAATCCTTAAGGATTCTTAGCAACTCAAAGTTCCCTCCATACATTTTCTATAAGATTAAGGTCTGGAGACTGGCTAGGCCACTCCACGACCTTAATGTGCTTCTTCTTGAGCCACTTCTTTGTTGCCTTGGTGATATGTTTTGGGTCATTGTCCTACTGGAAGACCCATCCATGACCCATCTTCAGTGTTCTGGCTGAGGGAAGAAGATTCTCATCCAAGATTTTACAATATGTGATCCAGTCCATTGGTCCCCCAATGTGGCAAAGTCGGCCTGGACCTTAGAGAAACAGCCCCAAAGCATCATGTTTCCACCTCCGTGTGTGACTGTAGGGATGATGTGTGACTGTAGGGATGATGTGACTGTAGGGATGGTGTGTGACTGTAGGGATGATGTGTGACTGTAGGGATGATGTGTGACTGTAGGGATGGTGTGTGACTGTAGGGATGGTGTGTGACTGTAGGGATGATGTGTGACTGTAGGGATGATGTGTGACTGTAGGGATGATGTGTGACTGTAGGGATGATGTGACTGTAGGGATGATGTGACTGTAGGGATGGTGTGTGACTGTAGGGATGATGTGACTGTAGGGATGATGTGACTGTAGGGATGATGTGTGACTGTAGGGATGATGTGACTGTAGGGATGGTGTGACTGTAGGGATGATGTGTGACTGTAGGGATGATGTGTGACTGTAGGGATGATGTGACTGTAGGGATGGGGTGTGACTGTAGGGATGATGTGACTGTAGGGATGGTGTGTGACTGTAGGGATGATGTGTGACTGTAGGGATGATGTGTGACTGTAGGGATGGTGTGTGACTGTAGGGATGATGTGTGACTGTAGGGATGATGTGTGACTGTAGGGATGATGTGTGACTGTAGGGATGATGTGACTGTAGGGATGGTGTGTGACTGTAGGGATGATGTGACTGTAGGGATGATGTGACTGTAGGGATGATGTGTGACTGTAGGGATGATGTGACTGTAGGGATGGTGTGACTGTAGGGATGATGTGTGACTGTAGGGATGATGTGTGACTGTAGGGATGATGTGTGACTGTAGGGATGGTGTGTGACTGTAGGGATGGTGTGTGACTGTAGGGATGGTGTGTGACTGTAGGGATGATGTGTGACTGTAGGGATGGTGTGTGACTGTAGGGATGATGTGACTGTAGGGATGATGTGACTGTAGGGATGATGTGACTGTAGGGATGATGTGACTGTAGGGATGATGTGACTGTAGGGATGATGTGTGACTGTAGGGATGATGTGACTGTAGGGATGGTGTTCTTAGGGTCACAGTCAGCATTTTTCTTCCTCCAAACACGGCCAATTGAGTTAATACCAAAGAGCTGAATTTTGGTCTCCTCTGACCACAGAACTTTCTCCTTCTCTGAATCATTAGATGTTGATTGGTGGACTTCAGACGTTCCTCTCCATGTGTCTTCCTGAGGAGGGGACCTTGTGGGCTCTGCAGGATTTCAATCCATGGTGGTGTATTGTGGTACCAATGGTTTGTTTGGTGACTGTGGTCCCAACTGCCTTGAGATCCTTCACAAGCTCCTCCCATGTAGTTCTGGGCGGATCCCTCACTTTTCTCATGACCATCCTCACCCCATGAGGAGAAATCTTCCATGGAGCTCCAGACTGAGGACAATTGATGGTTATTTTGTGTTTCTTCCATTTGTGAATAATCGCTCCAACACTTGTCTCCTTCTCACCAAGCTTCTTGCTGATGGTCTTGTAGCCCATTCCAGCCTTGTGCAGGTCTACAATCTTCTCCCCGACGTCCTCTGACAGATCTTTGCTCTTCCCCATGATGGTGAGGATTGGATGGAAGAGATTCTGTGGACAGGTGTCTTTTATACACATAACGAGTTGTCATTAGGAGAACCTTCTTACATGGACAGGACTAATCTGTGTACCACATGAGCACCTACTGTAGTGTCTGTGTATACTCCATATATACCCCCATATATACTATATACACTCTCTATATACTCCATATATACTATATACACTCTCTATATACTCCATATATACCCCCCATATATACAATATACACTCTCTATATACTCCATATATACCCCCATATATACTATATACACTCTCTATATACTCCATATATATAACACATGAGCACCTACTGGAGCCAGTCTGTGGGGGGCAGAATTATTGTTGGTTGGTTGGGGATCAAATACTTATTTTACTCACTGAACTGCAACTTCATTTATAACATTTTTATCTTGTTTTTTTTTCTGGATATTTGGTTGATATTCTGTCTCCATCTTATAAAATACACCTATGATAGACCCTTCATTTCTTTGCAAGTGGGCAAACACAATCTGCAGGGGAGCCAATCATTATTTTTTCCCCCACTGTATCTTAGTAAAAACATCCCAGCCCCCCCCCCCCCCGGCCTCACTACTCCTCTCAGGAGCCCTCAGTACTGATGCAAGCAGAGAAAGGACTTTTACAGCCTGCCATAGAAGTGAATGGCTGTAGGTGGCGGTACTGGGGTAAAAGCTGATGCTTTTTTGCATTAGCACATCCATGAAAGTTCTGCTTACATTTCACAGTACAGCAGAACCTCGGATTGCAAGTAACACGGTTCACGAGCGTTTCGCAATACAAGTTTTTGTTTTTAAATCCTGACTCGCTTTTCAAACGTTGTCACGCAAGACGAGCAGGACTCCAGCCTTTGGGGTGTGCAGTACCGCATTTGGCCAGAGGTGCAGGGGCGCCGGAGACACTCAGAGACACTCGGAGACACTCTGTTCCCGAGTGTCTCCAAGTGTCTTCAAGTGTCCTCGGCGCCCCCGCACCTCTGGCCAAATGCGGTACTGCATAGACAAGCAGTCGCTGTGGAACGGATTCTCTGAGTTTCCATTATTTCTAATAGGGAAACTCGCTTTGATATACAAGTGCTTTGGATTACAAGCATTCTTCTGGAATGAATTGCTCGTAATCCAAGTTATTCCCGTACATATAGTTGTGCTCATAAGTTTACATACCCTGGCAGAATTTATGATTTCTTGGACATTTTTCAGAGAATATGAATGATAACACAAAGATTTTTCTTTCACTCATGGTTAGTGTTTGGCTGAAGCCATTTATTATCAATCATCTGTGTTTACTCTTTTTATATCATTATCCTAACGGAAACTACCCAAATGACCCTGATCAAAAGTTTACATACCCCGGTGATTTTGGCCTGATAACATGCACACAAGTTGACACAAAGGGGTTTGAATGGCTATTAAAAAGGTAACCATCCTCACCTGTGGCCTGTTTGCTTGTAATTAGTGTGTGTGTGTATAAAAGGTCAATGAGTTCCTGGACTCCTGACAGACCCTTGCATCTTTCATCCAGTGCTACACTGATGTTTCTGGATTCTGAGTCATGGGGAAAGCAAAAATAATTGTCAAAGGATCTGCAGGGAAAAGGTAGTTGAACTGTATAAAACAGGAAAGGGATATAAAAAGATATCCAAGGAATTGAGAATGCCAATCAGCAGTGTTCACACTCTAATCAAGAAGTGGAAAATGAGGGGTTCTGCTGAAACCAAACCACGGTCAGGTAGACCAACTAAAATTTCAGCCATAACTGCCAGGAAAATTGTTCAGGATGCAAAGAAAAACCCACAAATAACTTCAGGTAAAATACAGGACTCTGAAAACATGTGGTGTGGCTGTATCAAGATGCACAATAAAGAGGCACTTGAAGAAAGATGGGCTGCATGGTGGAGTCTCCAGAAGAAAGCCATTACTACACAAATGTCACAAAGTATCCCGTTTACAATACGCCAAACAGCACAGAGACAAACCTCAAACCTTCTGCCACAAAGTTATTTGGAGTGATGAGACCAAAAATTGAGCTTTTTGGCCACAACCATAAACACTACATTTGGAGAGGAGTCAACAAGGTCTATGATGAAAGGTCCACCATCCCTACTGTGAAACACGGAGGTGGATCTCTGATGTTTTGGGGATGTGTGAGATACAAAGGCACAGGAAATTAGGTCAAAATTGATGGCAAGATGAATGCAGTGTGTTATCAAAAAATACTGGAGGAACATTTGCAGTCATCAGCCAGGAAGCTGCGCATGGGACGGACTTGGACATTCCAACATGACAATAATACAAAACACAAGGCCAAGTTGACCTGTCATTGGCTACAGCAGAAAAAAGTGAAGGTTCTGGAGTGGCCATCTCAGGCTCCTGACCTCAATATCATTGAGCCACTCTGGGGAGATCTCAAACGTGCCGTTCATGCAAGACAGCCCAAGAATGTATAGGAACTGGGGGCTTTGTGCCAAGAGGAATGGGCAACTTTACTATCTGAGGAGATAAAGAGCCTCATCCACAAATACCACAAAAGACTTCAAGCTGTCATTGATGTTAAAGGGGGCAATACACGGTATTAAGAACTGGGGAGGGGGCGTGGCTTGGACACGCGTGAGCAGACGTGCCTTACATTGGCTCCAGTATCCTGATACAATTCATCCTGTTGAGTGTATATACCTGCAGAAATTGACCGGACACTTCGCTCCTGGTGTGGAGCTACCCCTACAGCGACTCCCGGTCGAAATCCCCCTAAGTCAGGGATGACTAGAAGGCAGGAGGAGAGCATGCATGCCGAACGGCAGATCCAACATGGCGGATTCCCGCTCCAGCAGCGCACAGTGAAAGACCGATACAGCTCGGCGGCGTCCATGATGGAAAAGTATGCCCACATACCGGGTGGCCAGAAATCTGTGCAGCAGCCACATACATCCTATGCAGCAAAAGCAGCAAAGAACAGCCCCTCTATGAAACCGCAGCACATGGAACAGCATGCAGCAGAGAAAATGGCATTGGCAGCACATGGAATCACAGTGAGTACCATCTCATCTCCCCTCCCTCCTTCTGGAATAGCAGACCTTTCTGACTCTGAGCATAGAGAACCCTCTCTGCAATACATGCCTATGGCTCCTCACTCACTGAATTGTCAACAGAAGTTAGAAGTATGAATGAAGGTATACTGCATATTGGACATCACATGCAAAAGATCAGAGAAAAAACTACTGCTTTGGAGGGTAGGGTGAACTCCATAGAGGATGAGCTGCCTCCACTTTTGCAAGATGTTAAAATGACAGCAGCTAAAATGACAGAAACGGTGGCTAGAGTGGAAGATATGGAAAACAGGCTGCGCCGTAGTAATATCCGCATTGTTTGCATGCCTGAAAAATCTGCAGGGAAGAACCCTGTTGACTTCATTGACACTTGGCTAGCTGAATGTCAGGGCTGGGCTCAGCCCTTCCTTCTCTGAGCTGGCCGCTCAGCTGTCGGCTAATTGCCAGCGCCTATCTCTCCACAGTCACTCAGCTGTTGATGATATCCTGCTCGTCAGTCCTGCCTACTTAAGTCGTCCAGTCCAGTGAAGCTCTGCCTTCACCTTGGTCACATCACAGAAACTATCTCCTGCGTTCCTGTTCAAGACTTGCTTTGCTGTCATCCTTTCTGGCTCCAGATCCTGCTTGCTGTTCCACTACATTGATCCCCGAATTCTGGCTTGGCTGACTATCTGTTCCGGTTACTGAACTTTGGCTATGTTTTGACTATGTTTGTTCTTTTTACTTTTATTATTAAACAAGTGAGATTTAACTGTACTTCTGTCTCGGCCTGATTTCATGGTTTCTGACACTGACACGTTTGGCAAAAATAACCTTACATCATTTTTCTCTGTGGAAAGAGCTTGCAGGGCGCCTTCTCGACCACCGCCACCAGAGGGCAATGATAGACCATTCCTGCTGAAACTCTTACACTATAAAGATAGAGACATTATCCTTCGCCTAGCTATACAAAAAACCAATACGGAAATACAGGGCATCAAAGTATCCATGTATCCAGATTTTTCAGCTGCAGACCAAAAGCAGAGGGCAAGGTTCACAGGGATGAAGAAACATCTGCGAGCAATATCAGTGATTTATTCAATGCTTTACCCGGACAAACTACATGTAGTAGCATGCAAGAACATATTTGGGGGGCACACCCTACAATGCATTTAAATTCAAGATGGTGCTGCTATAAGACCTACAAACAGTACAAAATATTTTACAGCGCACACATACAAGAATGACATTTCCTGCAGGGCTAGTTAAAAACACCTGAACACCTGAACATATTCAAAAATACGGGGGTTTGGTCACACTATATGGTCATATAGTGCTAAGCCCACTTACTGCGACAAAGTACCCCGAATTAGTGGGTCCTACACTAGTAATAGAATGGAAGATCCTTTGTCTCAACCATGGGAGCTGAACTCCTCTATGTGGGAGAACTGAAAGGGTTACATCCTAAACACTGGTGGCCACTAAATAGGAGGTAATGAGGAGGGGGGAGGGGTGCTCCAGCCCAAAAACCTGGTCAGGGCCTATTACAACATGCAAGAACATATTTGGGGGGCACACATGTAGTAGCAGACTGTTCTGTGCACTTTTTAGAAAACCCGTCTAAGGCTACCAACTGGCTTGATCGTCATGAGTGACACCTGCGAGCGGCTGCTCGTGGTGATGACCCGAGCTAGGAAAATGCGCTAACCTGCCTACTTACATTTTTGTTTGCTCACCTTGCTAACAATGGAGCCCAAAGAGGAACACAATTGGATTTGCTGTTTTATTACATTTCTTACCAGCAACCTTTGTGCTTGACTTTGAGAATACGGGATCCTAGCCCTCGTTTGTCCTCCCTCACATAGCCCTGCGGGGCACAGTTAGAAGGCTTTCCAATGGAAACTTCTGTTTTCTTGGTTGGAAGACAGTTTTTTTTTCTTTTTGTTGTTTTCAGGCCCTGGTTGGATGGGCACTACCTCTGCAGATCACATTATTGCTCTACTGTAACACAAGATGCTGTGCTCCAGAGTAGGATGACTGATGCCAGCCACATGGAGTGCCTCCTGCACGCTGGACTCCGTGGGACACTGCTTGACCGGACCTCCGGGTCCCCCGGCCACAGACTGGGCCCCCATTGGTGTGGGAATTCTTCAAATATGTTTTTAAATGAGTAAACATACAGAATCGATCCACTCCTGGATTGTAAGAGGCTTGCACGATCCTAAAAAGGAGGACTGCAGCATTTACTTCTCTCTCACACCATGCTCCCGCTGTTATTTACTTACAGGAGACTCATCTCACTGGTGACACTATCAATCTATTACACAAGTTGAAATATCCTGTACAATATGATTCTGTGCGCGCTCGATACTCTAGGGGGGTTAGCGTATTATTTTCCAGGACTTCCTCATTCACTAAACTTGATGCCCAAATAGAATCTGAGGGCCGATTCATCTTTCTGATGGGTATGTGGGAATCTCATGCTTGCGTAATTGCTAGTGTTTATGTGGCCCCCACCTTCTAATAAGATAGTATCACAATGTTTGTCTAGGTTTCTGGTTAGGCATCCTCAGCTCCCAGTGTATGTTTTGGGTGACTTTAACAGTGCACTGAATACCTCACTTGATGTACACAAGAAATACTGCCCACAGGGCCCCAGAACAGTTACTGCTTTAGCCAAATATAGAGCTGAACTTGGGTTAATAGATCTATGGAGAAGTTTCCTCTCAAGGCCCAGTTCTCCTGCCATTCACTGACCCATTCTACTCTATCACGTATAGATTTTGCACTGGGGAATGTCATGTCCCACTGTTATGACCCTCTGGTGACATTTCTGCCCAGGGGGCCTATCTGACCATTCCCCAGTGCAACTCAGTTTAAATTTCCATAAGGTTAGACTAGCCGTCCATTGGAAGTTGAATCCATTCTGGATCCATTTGTTTACCGACACTAAACATGTGCAGGTTCATAGCCGAAACTTTTTGGTGGATAATAGGCATTCAGCCACTTCTGGAGTGGTGTGGGATACCCTGAAGGCTTTCATTAGGAGGTATGTGCAATAAAGAGATTGCTACGATTAAGACCACGAGTAGACAATGGGCCAAGGATGCCACTAGGTCTGTAGACAGGGCTGAAGAAAAATTCTTGCGAGCCCCTACCCCTGATCATGAGAGGCAGTGGACAGATGCACAAAAACTCTACCGCACTATACATCAACATCAAGCGGATAACAAGCATTTCTTTACCTCTCAAACATATTTTAAAGAGGGTGAGAAAACTGGCCATGATAACCAGGTCCCAACAACTTTCCCAGGTCATACACAGATTGGCCATGTCGCCCACTCAAGTGGTTACAGATACTCCTTCCATTTTGGTTATTCTTCTTTCAGGATATATATTCCTCAAAGGTCTCTTACCCTGCAGCTGAGTTGTCTGACTTCCTGGATGACCTTCAGCTCCCACAGCTTCGGGGGGGGGGGGGGGGGGGGGGGATAAAACAACAAAATGCACCTCTTACCTTTGAGGAGTTACAATTCGCACTGGCCATGTTCCCCAACTCTAAGGCCCCAGGAAACGATGGCTTACCAATTGAATTATACAAAAAATTTGGAGGAGTTACTCCCTGTACGCTTACTGATGCTCACTCCCTAGATTCTTTGCCGAGTTCTATGTATGAAGCGGTGGTGGTGGTCCCATTGAAACCAGGGAAGGATCCTGATAAACCTGAATCCTGTAGACCCATCTCCCTTCTGAATGCGGATTTAAAATTGCTCACTAAAGTCATCGCCATGAGACTGGTGACTAAAACTTATACACCCGGACCAATCTGGATTTATACCTAATAGATCCACGGCAAACCATCTTCGTCTATATCTAAATATGCAAATCCCCAACGACAACCAGGGTCAGAGAGCCATCCTCTCACTCGATGCCGCTAAGGCATTCGATAATGTTGAGAGGCATTACTGTGTTGGAAAAATTCAACCTGGGGGGAGATATTCATTTCATGGATCAAACTATTGTATGAAGCACTGTATCAGAATCAATAACACCTTATCCCCACCCTTTTATCTGCATAGGGGTACAAGGCAGGGATGCCCCCTGTCCCCTCTACTATTTGCACTGGCCATAGAGCCCCTAGATGCTACCATTAGATGGGAACACGGATATATGTGGGTTTAAGCGAGGTGATCTAGAAGACAAATTGGCACTACACAGAGATGAGTAGACACGTCTACCTCACGGATAAACCTTATGGAATTAATATATAGATTTGGGACCTTCTCTGGGTTCAAAATAAACTGGGACACCATTAGATCCTCTTGTGGTGCCCTTACCCTGGATAGCAGAACAGATTAAGGTGGTAGATACCTTTCGACACATGGGCATAGTTATCCATCCTAACTTAGATCTCTATATCAAACTCATTATAAACCCATCGATTCAAAAATTTCAGGAAAAAACAGCTAGCTGGATTAAATGACCCCTCTCGGTAGTAGGCCGCTGTAACTTGATAAGAGATCATTTGGAATCCACAACTCTTGTATGCGCTTCACAATGCGCCCATCTGGATCCCTATCCATGTGTTTAAAAAAATGCAATACCATTTTCCGCACATTGATATGGAGGAAACGGGTTCCACGTATTAAATTGGAAACTCTGCAGGAAATGAAGGACTCGGGTGGTCTGGCAGTTCCAAACCCATTTTATTATTTCATAGCAGCTCAATTGCAGCATTTAATGGGCTGGCTGTACCCCGAGTCCTTTGATCCTATGAGGAATATTATACGCACACAGCGGTCCGGTGATGGCCTTGTGGAATGCATAGAAGCAGGAGAGCAGCTAGGGGCGCTACCATCTTACCCCACCCTGGTACTCATAGACAGAATATGGAGTAAAGCCAAACAGCATTTCCAATAAGCGGGATACACCAACTGGTCCCGTATTTGGAATAATAGGAACTCCCCAGAACTAGGTAAATTACAGGGTTTCTGCACCTGGTCTAGGAGTGGTGTTGTGTATATTCATTCCACAGTTGTACCATGGAGGCCTTTTACGAGACTTCCAATCACTGCGCGTGGAATTCAATCTGCCAAATGCCCTATTTTTCCAATACCTGAGACTTAGGCATGCTATATCGGCACAATCTACAATCTCTACTTGGGAACTAACTAGGCCCACAATGCTTACACAACTAGTTACATCATCGACTCGGAAGGGACAGATATCCTCCCTTTATGGTTCTCCCCAATGTCAAGTATCTAAAGCTATATCACTGACCTGCAGAGCTGGCTGAGGGGGGAGATATAGGACATCTTGCGGATGAGGAATGGGCCACTATACTGGATAATGTACTTAGAGCGTCACTTTCCTCGTCTCAAAAACGTACTCGATTGTTTTATCCACCGCACTTGCCGCACACCTGATAAATTGCACAGATGGGCATAGAAGGGACGATCCGTTTGGTCCTCATTTTTTGGTGGACAATGATACACATGCTTTGGAAATGTCCAAAATTGCAAAGATATTGGTCCACAAGCTTGAAGTAGACCCTAAACTCTGCCCACTCGGCTGGTCAGATGAGGAACAGTCTACACCCCACACCTATATTATAGCCATTCTCAGGGCTCGATTTGTAACTAGAAAACATATTGCAAGAAAATGGCTCTCGGTATCACCTCCTACACATACGGAATGGGTCACTGCCATAAATGACTCTCTTATGAGGGAGCAATTGACATACAAAACATCGAGGTAGCCCAAGAAAGTTTGAAAATATCTGGGGTGCTTGGCTAGAGGTTCCTGGTTTAGCCCCCCTACGCTTGGTTCAAAGGAAAATTCTCAGTGGCAGGACCTCATCGTCCACTTAACCATAGAAATTGTTGGCCCGGCGGGTGTCGTGTGTGTGTGAGGCCGGAGGGAATAGTGAAGTAGCACTTCATGTACCGTTTAAACTGAAGGGAAATACAGTGGAACCTTGGATGATGAGCATAATCCGTTCCAGGAGAACGCTTGTAATCCAAAGCACTCGCATATCAAAGCGAGTTTCTCCAAAGAAGTCAATGGAAACGAAGATAATTTGTTCAGCATTGATTTCTATGGCATGCAATACCGCATGTGGCCAGAAGTGGGGGGGGGGGGGCGCCAGAGCGCCTCGGAAATACTCTGGGAGAGCTCGGCTGAACTCGGAAATCCTGGGGAATTATTTCTGAGTATTTCTGAGTGATTCCGAGCATTTCTGAACGGCTCCGAACCGTTCCGCGTGTCACCGGCGCCCCCGTACCTCTGGGCCAAATGCGGTACTGCACCGCCCATTAGCTTCAATTCTGCTCGTTTTGCCAGACAACACTCACAAACCGAGTCAGGATTTTTTTTAAAAAGTTGCTCGTCTTTCAAAACGCTCGTTAACCAAGGTTCCACCGTACTTGATGCAGTGGTATCTTGCTCTGCAGTGGTTGAATATATTGTTTTGTTTAACCCAACTGTTATATATATATATATTTATAAATACTGTGAACCACTCCCCGCTGTTTAGGGGTATGTGGCACCCCTGCCCCGCTTGATGACCCTGCTAAGGGCTGGGAGCAGAGTTGGGGTACAGGATATAATGGGGGCCCACACAATATATGGTAACTTAATGACAACTGGCTCGGGTATACTTTTTTCAGACAATTTCTCTTTATTTTACATGAACTTTTGCCTTTTATACAGTGTGAACGCACACACCATGTACAAGAATGGATAAATCTGTGTCCTCTCAGTTAAGAGATAAGTTTGTTGCAAAATTAAAATGTTACCTTTATTTTCAATAAAAAATGATTAAAAAAAAAAAAAAAAAAAAAGAACTGGGGTATGTAAACTTTTGATCAGGGTCATTTGGGTAGTTTGTTGCGATTATGATATAAAAAGAGTAAACACAGTTGATTGATAATAAATGGCTTCAGCCAAACACTAACCATGAGTGAGAGAAAAGTTTTTGTGTTATTTATATTCTCTGAAAAATGGCCAAGAAATCATAAAATCTGCTAGGGTATGTAAACTTATGAGCACAACTGTACAAAGCTAAAACGAGAGAGATAATCCCGCCCATCCAATAAAAAAATCGGAGTTACTTACCGGTAACGTCCTTTTCCAGGAGTCTTTCAGGACAGCACCATAGAGAGACCTTGACTCCTCCCCTTCTGAGGAAACACCGCCTTCAATTTTTAGCTTTAAACCTCACCGCTTCCCCCCGGCCCCTTAGTTCTTCAAGAGGACCTCCGGTTAGCTGGGGAGATACAAGAACACGTCATAATAACTCTGATCTTACCTGACGTTCTTCTGCGATGAACTCTTCACGAATGTCCCTAAAGTAGGGTGGGTAACTGTGCTGTCCTGAAAGACTCCTGGAAAAGGACGTTACCGGTAAGTAACTCCGATTTTCCCATTTACGTCTTTCAGGACAGCACCATAGAGAGGATGAGCGAGCACCTTACCTTAGGGTGGGACTACTGCCTGCAGAACCTTACGCCCAAAAGCCTGGTCTTTTGCTGACAGAAGGTCCAATCTGTAGTGTTTCACGAACGTGTCGAATCTGGACCACGTTGCCGCTCTACAGATCTGCTCCGGAGACGCACCAGCCCACTCGGCCTGAGAGGTCGCCACTGCCCTAGTGGAGTGTGCCCTGATACCCTTAGGGGCTTCCAACCCGCTAATTATATAAGCCTGGTTGATGGCTAACCTTAACCACCTAGCTATGGTGCGCCTAGAGGCTCTGCCTCCCTTCCCGGTTCCTGAAAATAACACAAAAAAGGAATCAGATTTTCTAAATGGTTTTGTATCCTCCAAGTACTGCAGGACACACCTTACATCTAGTTTATGAAACCTATGTTCCTGTTCCCTCACAGGATTCAAACAAAAGGTGGGCAAAACAATTTCCTGGCCTCTATGAAAAACCGAGGCCACCTTTGGCAAAAAGGCCGGATCGGGTTTAAAAATTACCCGGTCCGGAAATATCTGAAAAAAGGGTGCCCTAATGGAGAGGGCCTCGAGTTCACTCACCCTTCTTGCCGTAGTGATTGCCACCAAAAACACCGTTTTGAGGCTAATCCATTTTAGCGTACACGTCTCCAATGGCTCAAAAGGTTCCCCTGTAAGCGCTTGTAAGACCAAAGAAAGATCCCACATTGGGAAGGGGGAGACCCTCAAAGGTCTCTGCCTACTCAATGCTTTAAAAAATCTAACGATCCAAGGATCGGAGGCTAGTTGTTTCTCCAGAAACACACTCAAAGCGGAAACCTGTCCTTTCAGGGTGCCAAGGGCTAACCCCTTGTCCGCCCCTGCTTGCAGGAACTCTAAGACCGCTATAGAGCTGTGAACATCAAAGGAAGTTTCTGTGCACCAGCTATTAAAACGCTTCCACGTTTTTTGGTAGATAACCTGGGTTTCTTTTTTCCTGCAATTTAGGAGGGTCTTCACTAAGTTATCTGAGAAACCCCTGCTCTTCAGCAATCCCTCCTCAGTAGCCAAGCCGCGAGGTTCCATCTCCCCACCTGGGGACAACAGATTGGCCCCTGGGAAAGGAGATTCTCCTGAACTGGCAAAAGCCAGGGGGGTTCCGCTGCCAGACTTCTCAGGATGGAGAACCAAGGCCTCCTGGGCCAATGTGGCGCAATAAGAATGAGGGTTGTGTTTTCCAGCTGGAACTTTCTTAGGACGGCTGGGATCAGTACAGGTGGGGGAAGGCATAACACCTGTCGAAAGTCCAACTCTGAGCCAGTGCGTCTACCCCTAGAGCTCCATCCCACCTGTTTAGGGAGAAGAAGAGATGCACCTTCCTGTTTTCTCTCGAGGCAAAGAGGTCTATGCATGGCCTTCCCCATTTCTGGGAAAACCCCCTGGTTCAGAACCCAGTCGCCTTCTCTCAGCCGTTTCCTGCTGAGGAAATCTGCCACCAGATTTTGTTCCCCCTTCAGATGCACTGCCGAGAGGGATAGAACATTTACTTCGGCCCATTTGAGAATGCTTTCTACCAGGGTCCACAAGGGTCTGCTTTTGGTACCCCCCTGCCTGTTTATGTAGGCTACAGCTGAGGAGTTGTCCGACCGGACTCTCACATGCTGTCCCTGAAGTTCCTTTTGAAAAGCTCTGAGTGCCAAGGCTACTGCTCTCAGCTCCTTCCAGTTGGAGGATCTTCTTGCGTCCTCCCTCCGCCAGACGCCCTGAGCCACCCGGTCCTCCATATGCGCCCCCCAACCCCTGCCACTCGCATCGGTCGTGACGCATCTGGACACCGGCAGAACCCACTCCAGACCCTGTGAGAGATTGGCCTCTCTTCGCCACCACCATAGGGATCTCTTGACCTGGCCTGGTATAGTTATCAGGGAGTCCAAAGACCCCTGACTGTGGTCGCAAATACTCAGGATGAAGAGTTGTAAAGGGCGAAAGTGTAACCCTGCCCATTGAACTGCTGGAAGTGCTGTCGTCAGTAACCCCAAGGCTGACATAGCCTTTCTTACTGATATTTGTTGGCTGCCCTGGAGTAACAACATTGCCTTGTCTACCTTCTGGATCTTCTCCATTGGCAGGAAGACCTTCTGTTTTGTTGAATCCAACAGGTAACCTAAAAAGATTACCTTTTGCGATGGAGTCAGATTGGACTTTTCCAGATTTAAGAGCCAACCTAGACCCTCTAGAATGTTCCTTGTGAACTGTAGGTCCTGCGACAGTTGTTCCGGGGAAGAGGCAAAAAGTAGTAGATCGTCTAAATATGCGATCACTGAGATGCCCTTGATCCGTAGGAAAGCCAAGACTTCTACCATGACTTTGGTGAAGATGCGGGGGGACGAGGATAGCCCGAAGGGAAGGGCCCTGAACTGCCAATGAAACGTCCCTTCTCTAGTATTTACCGCCAGCCTGAGGAACTTTTGACACTGATCTGCAATGGGAATGTGCAGGTAGGCATCCCTCAAGTCTACCGATGCCATGAAGCAGTTCGGAGGAAGGAGCGTTTTTACCGAATAGATCGAGTCCATTCGGAACCTCCTGTAGGTGAGCGAGACGTTCAGAGGCTTCAGGTTCAGGATGAGCCTGAACTTCCCCGAGGGTTTGCGCACCACAAAAATGTGGGAGTAAAAGCCTCTGCCCGTCTCTCGTTCTGGAACTCGAACTACCACCTCCTGTTCCTCCAACTCCTGGAGGGAGGAAAGGAGAGCCGCTGACCTCTCTGCACATTTCGGTAGCGTGGTTACCAGGAGTCTGCATGGTGGAGGTTCTGCAAACTCTAACCTGTACCCTCTTCTTATGACTTCCAAAATAAAATGGTTGGAGGTGATCATCTCCCACTGTGGAAGGAAGGCCCCCAATCTTCCTCCCACCGTTATTCTGTCACTTTGTCTTTTTGGGCTGTTCAGGAGGGCGAAAAAAATAGCCCCCCCACGCCCTTTCCCTTTTTGTCCCCACCCCTTTTTCTGTTGATCAGATTTTGGGGGGTCCAATTTCTTCCAGGGCCGAGACTTTCTTTTAGTCTCTGCCGGTTTCCTTTTAAAAGGGAATGCCTTTTTTCTGTCAGCCGTTCGATCCAACACGGCTTCCAGACCTGGCCCGAAAAGCAAGTCCCCCGTGAGAGGAATGCCGCAAAGTTTAACCTTGGATGCGGTTTCTCCCTGCCACGTTTTAAGCCATAAGGCTCTTCTTGCCGAATTGGACAATGCGGCTGATCTTGCGGACATACGCACCGATTCAGCTGAAGCATCTGCCAGATAAGCTATTCCTTTAAGGAGCATGGGGAAAGACGACAGGATTGTTTCCTTAGGCGTTCCTGCCTCTATGTGTGCTTTAATTTGCGTCAGCCAGTACTCCATGTTTCGTGCCACGACTGTGGACGCCATGGCGGGTTTGAGGTTCCCTAGGGAAGAGTCCCAGGATTTTTTCAAGAGGGAATCTATCCTCTTATCCATGGGATCTGGGAGTGCCCCCATGTCCTCAAAGGCCAAGTCAGTGTGCCTGGAGACCTGCGAAAAGGCTGCGTCTAGCTTAGGGGATTTGTTCCATACCAGCGCCTCCTCTTCTGCAAAGGGGAACCTACGCTTAAGTGCTCTTGAAAGGAAAGGTTTCCTTTCGGGGTCTTGCCACTCTTTTTTGATGGCGTCGACCAAGAGCTCATGGACCGGGAACACCTTCCTTTTATGTTCCCCTAGTCCCTTATACATCTGGTCATGGAGTGATAGCTTCTTCCTTTCCTCCTGGATTCCTAGGGTGGTATGAATGGCTCCTAGGAGCTCCTCCACCTCTTCCAGGGAAAGCTTGTAGCGAGAGGATCTTGTGCATTCCCCTTCCACCTCCTCTCCCTCTGATTCCCCCTGGGGATCTGAAGACTCGCTATCAGGCTCTTCCTCAACCTCGAGTCTGGCACCTCCTGGATTCTCTCCACTTCCCGAGGGAGCATCCATTAAGGACTGAGGAACACTCTGCTGTGCTGGTGGAGAAATAACCTGCGGCTGTGGCAACTGAAGACTGGAAAATAGTGTCTTAAAGGTCTGCACCGTATTAGAAAGCTCCTTAACGGATGCTGCTAAATCTGAAGACTGTTCTTCAGACTGCTCCCTTACTAACCCCTCTATACATTCCCTGCAGAGGGGCTTAGACCAAGATTCCCCCATTGTGATTCTGCATGAGGGGCATTTTTTCTTGGTACTGTGGGGCGACTTGCTTTTCTCTGTAGCTTTGCCCTGTAAAATAAGTTAAAAAGAGGGAGCAATCAGCAAACTTATCCACCAGCACTAACACGGAGGGCCACCAGGGGTGCACTTCCCGGGACCGACCACCACCAGGGACCCAGTCACAACCCTTTCCCCCCCTCACCACCAAGGGGAGTTCTACACCTGTGGAGCTTACAGGAAGCGGTAAGGGAACACCACCCCAGGGTTCCTCTTACCTTGGAGTGGCTGGTGCAGGATTCTCCTGGAGCGGTTCTTGAAGCCTCTGCTTCCGACATCTCCTTTAGAGTACAGTGGTGTTCCAAACCCCTGTATGCTGTCCCCACAGCAGGTCAGAGGCAGCACCAGCCGAACGCGCGGTCCGTTTTCATCACCGCGACCGGAACCGGAAGTCACGGGTCAGACGGAAGCACTGACCTCCGCCGGAAATGACGTCACCCGCCCTCCGACCCAGCGTTCAGAGCTCCCACGCTGGCTGCTAGTGCAGGGCGGTCTCCTGTACCTCCGCCTATGCCACTGCTAGGCAAAAAGAAAAACGGACCCCTCCAGCTTACAGCTTCACTAAGAGAAGCTGGAGGAGCGTGATGTGCAGTCTTCTAAAGGTACCCAGCCACACTAGCCCCTTAGACTGCAGTCTTTTTAAGAAAATGAGCAGGAGAGAGACAGAGAGAGAGAGCGCCCGATCCATCCCCCTCTGCTCAGCCTGCAATTAGCCTCAGCCTCCCTGGCTGTTTAGCCCTGGTTCCTTGCGATGTCTCCCCACCGGAGGAAACACCAGAACTGAGGGGCCGGGGGGAAGCCGTGAGGTTTAAAGCTAAAAATTGAAGGCGGTGTTTCCTCAGAAGGGGAGGAGTCAAGGTCTCTCTATGGTGCTGTCCTGAAAGACGTAAATGGGAAAAAGTAACTTCTATATAACTTTACATGAAGGTCTTCATAGGCTGTAGCGTAGTACAGTAAGGATTTTGGACAGACAGGTCACACAGACTGGATATGTAGTCAAAACACAATCCATTAAATATATTGCAGCTTACCTACTGCAGGTGATTTCTGCAAGCTCAGAAAAGTACTCGTTGATCCTGCCAGACATCCAGTGCCCTGAAATCTCAATGTATTCAGCTTCCTTCTGTGGATTACAGCAGGGGTCCCCAACACCGCGGCCCGCAAACCAGGTCCGTGGCCTGTCGAGAGCTGGGCCGTACACTGGGGAGTGAGTGTCAACTGCAGTACGGGCGGGCCTATGACGGACCGTGGTCTCCTCTCTCTTCCAGCTGTGTGGCCATGCCACTTAGACTGTGTCTCCTCAACCTGGGTCTCCTGCCCCACTGCCGATTTCATCCTTTCAGCAGGGCAGGGGGGGAGGAGCTGCAGATCGGGACAGAGAGCGGGAGACTTTTCATATTCACAAGCAGGTAATCACCCTCTTAATATAAGATGAGGAGCTCCCGCCCTCCGTCCAGATCTAGATCTGAGACCCGGGAGAGGACACACCGACGGCCTTTGTCTGCCGAAGATAGAGGCAGAGATTGACAGGGGGACAGTGAGAATAAGAGAGGAAATGGGGGGGAGGGGGGCTGTGACTGGGGGGGCCCCAACACCCACCCCAACTCCAGCACCAAGCCCAACACCAGCCCCCACCCCAACTCCAGCACCAAGCCCAACACCAACTCCAGCACCAAGCCCAACACCAACTCCAGCACCAAGCCCAACACCAACTCCAGCACCAAGCCCAACACCAACTCCAGCACCAAGCCCAACACCAACCCCAACTCCAGCACCAAGCCCAACACCAACCCCAACTCCAGCACCAAGCCCAACACCAACCCCAACTCCAGCACCAAGCCCAACACCAACCCCAACTCCAGCACCAAGCCCAACACCAACCCCAACTCCAGCACCAAGCCCAACACCAACCCCAACTCCAGCACCAAGCCCAACACCAACCCCAACTCCAGCACCAAGCCCAACACCAACCCCAACTCCAGCACCAAGCCCAACACCAACCCCAAGCCCAACACCAACCCCAAGCCCAACACCAACCCCAAGCCCAACACCAACCCCAAGCCCAACACCAACCCCAAGCCCAACACCAACCCCAAGCCCAACACCAACCCCAAGCCCAACACCAACACCAAGCCCAACACCAACACCAACTCCAGCACCAAGCCCAACCCCAGCACCAAGCCCAACCCCAGCACCAAGCCCAACCCCAGCACCAAGCCCAACCCCAGCACCAAGCCCAACCCCAGCACCAAGCCCAACCCCAGCACCAAGCCCAACACCATCCCCAGCACCAAGCCCAACACCATCCCCAGCACCAAGCCCAACACCATCCCCAGCACCAAGCCCAACACCATCCCCAGCACCAAGCCCAACACCATCCCCAGCACCAAGCCCAACACCATCCCCAGCACCAAGCCCAACACCAACCCCAGCACCAAGCCCAACACCAACCCCAGCACCAAGCCCAAGCCCAACCCCAGCACCAAGCCCAACCCCAGCACCAAGCCCAACCCCAGCACCAAGCCCAACCCCAGCACCAAGCCCAACCCCAGCACCAAGCCCAACACCATCCCCAGCACCAAGCCCAACACCATCCCCAGCACCAAGCCCAACACCATCCCCAGCACCAAGCCCAACACCATCCCCAGCACCAAGCCCAACACCATCCCCAGCACCAAGCCCAACACCATCCCCAGCACCAAGCCCAACACCATCCCCAGCACCAAGCCCAACACCAACCCCAGCACCAAGCCCAACACCAACCCCAGCACCAAGCCCAGCACCAACACCAAGCCCAACACCAAGCCCAACACCAACACCAAGCCCAGCACCAAGCCCAGCACCAAGCCTAACACCAACACCAAGCCCAACACCAACCCCAGCACCATGCCCAACACCAACCCCAGCACCAAGCCCAACACCAACCCCAGCACCAAGCCCAACACCAACCCCAACACCAACACCAACACCAAGCCCAACACCAACACCAAGCCCAACACCAAGCCCAACACCAGCACCATGCTCAACACCAACACCAACCCCAGCACCATGCCCAACACCAACACCAACCCCAGCACCAAGCCCAACACCAACACCAACCCCAGCACCATGCCCAACAACCAACCCCAACACCAACACCAAGCCCAACACCAACACCAACCCCAGCACCATGCCCAACACCAACACCAACCCCAGCACCATGCCCAACACCAACACCAACCCCAGCACCATGCCCAACACCAACACCAACACCAACCCCAACACCAACCCCAGCACCATGCCCAACACCAACACCAACCCCAGCACCAAGCACAACACCAACACCAACCCCAGCACCAAGCCCAACACCAACACCAACCCCAGCACCAAGCCCAACACCAACACCAACCCCAGCACCAAGACCAACACCAACCCCAGCACCAAGCCCAACACCAACCCCAGCACCAAGCCCAACACCAACCCCAGCACCAAGCCCAACACCAACACCAACCCCAGCACCAAGCCCAACACCAACACCAACCCCAGCACCAAGCCCAACACCAACACCAACCCCAGCACCAAGCCCAACCCCAGCACCAAGCCCAACCCCAGCACCAAGCCCAGCACCAAGCCCCACCCCAACTCCAGCACCAAGCCCAACACAA
Source organism: Lithobates septentrionalis (assembly GCA_037952835.1). Classification (NCBI taxonomy): domain Eukaryota; kingdom Metazoa; phylum Chordata; class Amphibia; order Anura; family Ranidae; genus Lithobates; species Lithobates septentrionalis. The sequence continues at coordinate 43,506 of JBBDGP010003572.1, forward strand.
GTCCCAACTCCAGCACCAAGCCCAACACAAGTCCCAAGCCCAGCACCAAGCCCAGCACCAAGCCCAACACCAAGCCCAACACCAAGCCCAACACCAAGCCCAACACCAAGCCCAACACCAAGCCCAACACCAAGCCCAACACCAACCCAAAGCATTGAAATATAAAGGGGACTACACTGTAATCATTATTATTTTAAGGCCCTCTTCAGGTCGGCAGCCTTCAATCTGTATAAACGTTTAGGTATTTGGGTCTGCAGATTCCTGTGAGAGGATAGGTGGATAGGTGACCCCAGACCACGCTCTTGTCAGCTCTCACCTCTCCATCTGTATTCTCAGTCTATACCAGAGATCGGCTTGTTACAATGTTAAAAGAGAAATTGATCGACAAACCTTTCGGCGTTTTGGCTGTGAACTCCGGATCAAAACAGAACGTGTCCTCGGGTTTTCCAGACGCAGGTTTAAACGGGGGTTGGATTTCACGCCTGTACAGCTTCTAAAAACAGAGAAGAGGAGAAAGTCAGACAAAGGAGATTCAGCACAATAAAGAAACCTTTGCGGAGGGTAATTGGCTTAGGCCACAGACTCCAGGCTGTTTCCAACAAAAGGACATAGTATCAAACTCATTTCCTGATGAACCCTCACACTAACCTACCCAAACAGGAAGTCCAGCACCAACACCAGAACCAAGCTCAACACCATCCTCTACTCCAGTACCAACCTCAACTCCAGGATTGTGCCCAACCTCAACTCCAGCACCAAGCCCAACACCAACCCCAACCTCAACTCCAGCACCAACCTCAACTCCAGCACCAACCTCAACCCCAGCACCGCGCCCAACCTCAACCCCAGCACCGCGCCCAACCTCAACCCCAGCACCGCGCCCAACCTCAACCCCAGCACCGCGCCCAACCTCAACCCCAGCACCGCGCCCAACCTCAACCCCAGCACCGCGCCCAACCTCAACCCCAGCACCGCGCCCAACCTCAACCCCAGCACCGCGCCCAACCTCAACCCCAGCACCGCGCCCAACCTCAACCCCAGCACCGCGCCCAACCTCAACCCCAGCACCGCGCCCAACCTCAACCCCAGCACCGCGCCCAACCTCAACCCCAGCACCGCGCCCAACCTCAACCCCAGCACCGCGCCCAACCTCAACCCCAGCACCGCGCCCAACCTCAACCCCAGCACCGCGCCCAACCTCAACCCCAGCACCGCGCCCAACCTCAACCCCAGCACCGCGCCCAACCTCAACCCCAGCACCGCGCCCAACCTCAACCCCAGCACCGCGCCCAACCTCAACCCCAGCACCGCGCCCAACCTCAACCCCAGCACCGCGCCCAACCTCAACCCCAGCACCGCGCCCAACCTCAACCCCAGCACCGCGCCCAACCTCAACCCCAGCACCGCGCCCAACCTCAACCCCAGCACCGCGCCCAACCTCAACCCCAGCACCGCGCCCAACCTCAACCCCAGCACCGCGCCCAACCTCAACCCCAGCACCGCGCCCAACCTCAACCCCAGCACCGCGCCCAACCTCAACCCCAGCACCGCGCCCAACCTCAACCCCAGCACCGCGCCCAACCTCAACCCCAGCACCGCGCCCAACCTCAACCCCAGCACCGCGCCCAACCTCAACCCCAGCACCGCGCCCAACCTCAACCCCAGCACCGCGCCCAACCTCAACCCCAGCACCGCGCCCAACCTCAACCCCAGCACCGCGCCCAACCTCAACCCCAGCACCGCGCCCAACCTCAACCCCAGCACCGCGCCCAACCTCAACCCCAGCACCGCGCCCAACCTCAACCCCAGCACCGCGCCCAACCTCAACCCCAGCACCGCGCCCAACCTCAACCCCAGCACCGCGCCCAACCTCAACCCCAGCACCGCGCCCAACCTCAACCCCAGCACCGCGCCCAACCTCAACCCCAGCACCGCGCCCAACCTCAACCCCAGCACCGCGCCCAACCTCAACCCCAGCACCGCGCCCAACCTCAACCCCAGCACCGCGCCCAACCTCAACCCCAGCACCGCGCCCAACCTCAACCCCAGCACCGCGCCCAACCTCAACCCCAGCACCGCGCCCAACCTCAACCCCAGCACCGCGCCCAACCTCAACCCCAGCACCGCGCCCAACCTCAACCCCAGCACCGCGCCCAACCTCAACCCCAGCACCGCGCCCAACCTCAACCCCAGCACCGCGCCCAACCTCAACCCCAGCACCGCGCCCAACCTCAACCCCAGCACCGCGCCCAACCTCAACCCCAGCACCGCGCCCAACCTCAACCCCAGCACCGCGCCCAACCTCAACCCCAGCACCGCGCCCAACCTCAACCCCAGCACCGCGCCCAACCTCAACCCCAGCACCGCGCCCAACCTCAACCCCAGCACCGCGCCCAACCTCAACCCCAGCACCGCGCCCAACCTCAACCCCAGCACCGCGCCCAACCTCAACCCCAGCACCGCGCCCAACCTCAACCCCAGCACCGCGCCCAACCTCAACCCCAGCACCGCGCCCAACCTCAACCCCAGCACCGCGCCCAACCTCAACCCCAGCACCGCGCCCAACCTCAACCCCAGCACCGCGCCCAACCTCAACCCCAGCACCGCGCCCAACCTCAACCCCAGCACCGCGCCCAACCTCAACCCCAGCACCGCGCCCAACCTCAACCCCAGCACCGCGCCCAACCTCAACCCCAGCACCGCGCCCAACCTCAACCCCAGCACCGCGCCCAACCTCAACCCCAGCACCGCGCCCAACCTCAACCCCAGCACCGCGCCCAACCTCAACCCCAGCACCGCGCCCAACCTCAACCCCAGCATTGCGCCCAACCTCAACCCCAGCATTGCGCCCAACCTCAACCCCAGCATTGCGCCCAACCTCAACCCCAGCATTGCGCCCAACCTCAACCCCAGCATTGCGCCCAACCTCAACCCCAGCATTGCGCCCAACCTCAACCCCAGCATTGCGCCCAACCTCAACCCCAGCATTGCGCCCAACCTCAACCCCAGCATTGCGCCCAACCTCAACCCCAGCATTGCGCCCAACCTCAACCCCAGCATTGCGCCCAACCTCAACCCCAGCATTGCGCCCAACCTCAACCCCAGCATTGCGCCCAACCTCAACCCCAGCATTGCGCCCAACCTCAACCCCAGCATTGCGCCCAACCTCAACCCCAGCATTGCGCCCAACCTCAACCCCAGCATTGCGCCCAACCTCAACCCCAGCATTGCGCCCAACCTCAACCCCAGCATTGCGCCCAACCTCAACCCCAGCATTGCGCCCAACCTCAACCCCAGCATTGCGCCCAACCTCAACCCCAGCATTGCGCCCAACCTCAACCCCAGCATTGCGCCCAACCTCAACCCCAGCATTGCGCCCAACCTCAACTCCAGCATTGCGCCCAACCTCAACTCCAGCATTGCGCCCAACCTCAACTCCAGCATTGCGCCCAACCTCAACTCCAGCATTGCGCCCAACCTCAACTCCAGCATTGCGCCCAACCTCAACTCCAGCATTGCGCCCAACCTCAACTCCAGCATTGCGCCCAACCTCAACTCCAGCATTGCGCCCAACCTCAACTCCAGCATTGCGCCCAACCTCAACTCCAGCATTGCGCCCAACCTCAACTCCAGCATTGCGCCCAACCTCAACTCCAGCATTGCGCCCAACCTCAACTCCAGCATTGCGCCCAACCTCAACTCCAGCATTGCGCCCAACCTCAACTCCAGCATTGCGCCCAACACCAAGCTCAGCACCAAGCCCAATACTAACCCCAACTCCAGCACCATGCCCAACAACAACCCCAGCACCAACACCAATCCAAAGTCTTACACCAACCTCAACTCCAGCAATGAGCCCAACACCAACTCCAACCCCAGCACAAAGACCAACTCCAGCACCAGCCTGTGATACTTATGTACATGGGAGGAGCCTGTGATACTTATGTACATGGGAGGAGCCTGTGATACTTATGTACATGGGAGGAGCCTGTGATACTTATGTACATGGGAGGAGCCTGTGATACTTATGTACATGGGAGGAGCCTGTGATACTTATGTACATGGGAGGAGCCTGTGATACTTATGTACATGGGAGGAGCCTGTGATACTTATGTACATGGGAGGAGCCTGTGATACTTATGTACATGGGAGGAGCCTGTGATACTTATGTACATGGGAGGAGCCTGTGATACTTATGTACATGGGAGGAGCCTGTGATACTTATGTACATGGGAGGAGCCTGTGATACTTATGTACATGGGAGGAGCCTGTGATACTTATGTACATGGGAGGAGCCTGTGATACTTATGTACATGGGAGGAGCCTGTGATACTTATGTACATGGGAGGAGCCTGTGATACTTATGTACATGGGAGGAGCCTGTGATACTTATGTACATGGGAGGAGCCTGTGATACTTATGTACATGGGAGGAGCCTGTGATACTTATGTACATGGGAGGAGCCTGTGATACTTATGTACATGGGAGGAGCCTGTGATACTTATGTACATGGGAGGAGCCTGTGATACTTATGTACATGGGAGGAGCCTGTGATACTTATGTACATGGGATTTTTTTTGTTTTTTAATTTTTAATAAATTTGCAAAGATTTCATACAAACTTCTCTCACGTTGTCATTATGGGGGATTGTTTGTAGAATTTTGAGGAAAATAATGAATTTAATCCATTTTGGAATAAGGCTATAACATAACCTGGAAAAAGTGAAGCCCTGTGAATAATTTCCGGATGCGCTGTAACTAACCAACTAAAAGTAAATAACTGACACTGTGCCCCCGTGTGTGATACTAGAAGGGGCGGGGCCTAACATCACACAATTCAACCCCCATAATGACCATCCCCAGATCAGACATTTATCTTGGTTGCAATGTAGTCACATTCTCTATTGTATAATTATTTTATCTGGACTCCCCCAACAATTATACATTAGGCTCGTTCAGACAGTGACCTCTATTACTGCAGGATATGAAGACAAGTACAATTGCTCTATTTAGATAATGAATGCACAGCGATGTGAAATATGGCGGTGCTTTAACTCCTTCCTGCCCACTATCTGTACATGAACGTCCTCCAACACAACGCCTCTAGCTGAAGATACTTATGTGTTCTTCCCTTAGAGAGGCGACAGACAAAATTTTGTGTGGCTGCCGGCTCTCAATCCCAGCGGTCAATCATTGGAACCAACCAGCATGCCTCTCGATCATGTGATTGCTATGACAGAGGGACTGCATACAGTCTGGAGGCCCCTCTGACAAAAATAAAAGACTTGCGTCTGCAGATGAACATGGCCACGTTCAGGCTGTACAGTTCATCTGTGGTGCAATACCGTCAATGCTGTAATCATCAGAGAATATTACAAAAAAATAACAATATATATATACACACACACACACACAGTGTAGATATAACCAAATAAAATGAAGAAAACTTACATTCCAGTCAATGGTAGCAAAGAACGGATGTCGTTTTATCTCCTCTACCCGGTCCAGGCCGGCACCTAGAACAGACAGATTCCAATCAATGAGGTTAAAGTTCTGCTTTCTGGATATCTCCCTATAACTGGACTGGTTATCTGCCTCCACTGACCCCCTCCCCCCATGTCCTACCATATAGGGGCCATTATCTCCAGATACTACACTGATAACAGCCAGCAAGAATGTGACAAAATAATTATACAAATGGCATAAAAATACATATATTTAGGAGGCTCTGGATGGACAGTTGGATAAATGGTTCTATATTTAGGATGTATCCGGTCTATAAACCAGAGGCTCTGGATGGACAGTTGGATAAATGGCTCTATATTTAGGATGTATCCGGTCTATAAACCAGAGGCTCTGGATGGACAGTTGGATAAATGGCTCTATATTTAGGATGTATCCGGTCTATAAACCAGAGGCTCTGGATGGACAGTTGGATAAATGGCTCTATATTTAGGATGTATCCGGTCTATAAACCAGAGGCTCTGGATGGACAGTTGGATAAATGGCTCTATATTTAGGATGTATCTGGTCTATAAACCAGAGGCTCTGGATGGACAGTTGGATAAATGGCTCTATATTTAGGATGTATCCGGTCTATAAACCAGAGGCTCTGGATGGACAGTTGGATAAATGGCTCTATATTTAGGATGTATCCGGTCTATAAACCAGAGGCTCTGGATGGACAGTTGGATAAATGGTTCTATATTTAGGATGTATCTGGTCTATAAACCAGAGGCTCTGGATGGACAGTTGGATAAATGGTTCTATATTTAGGATGTATCTGGTCTATAAACCAGAGGCTCTGGATGGACAGTTGGATAAATGGCTATATTTATGATGTATCCGGTCTATAAACCAGAGGCTCTGGATGGACAGTTGGATAAATGGCTCTATATTTAGGATGTATCCGGTCTATAAACCAGAGGCTCTGGATGGACAGTTGGATAAATGGCTCTATATTTAGGATGTATCCGGTCTATAAACCAGAGGCTCTGGATGGACAGTTGGATAAATTGCTCTATATTTAGGAAGTATCCGTGCTATAAACCAGAGGCTCTGGATGGACAGTTGGGTAAATGGCTCTACATTTAGGATGTATCCGGTCTATAAACCAGAGGCTCTGGGTGGACAGTTGGATAAAATGGTTCCAAATTTAGGATGTATCCGGTCTATAAACCAGAGGCTCTGGATGGACAGTTGGATAAATGGTTCTATATTTAGGATGTATCTGGTCTATAAACCAGAGGCTCTGGGTGGACAGTTGGATAAAATGGTTCCAAATTTAGGATGTATCCGGTCTATAAACCAGAGGCTCTGGATGGACAGTTGGATAAATGGCTCTATATTTAGGATGTATCCGGTCTATAAACCAGAGGCTCTGGATGGACAGTTGGATAAATGGTTCTATATTTAGAATGTATCGGTCTATAAACCAGAGGCTCTGGATGGACAGTTGGATAAATGGTTCTATATTTAGGATGTATCCGGTCTATAAACCAGAGGCTCTGGATGGACAGTTGGATAAATGGCTCTATATTTAGGATGTATCTGGTCTATAAACCAGAGGCTTTGGATGGACAGTTGGATAAATGGCTCTATATTTATAATGTATCTGGTCTATAAACCAGAGGCTCTGGATTAACAGTTGGATAAATGGTTCTATATTTAGGATGTATCTGGTCTATAAACCAGAGGCTCTGGGTGGACAGTTGGATAAAATGGTTCCAAATTTAGGATGTATCCGGTCTATAAACCAGAGGCTCTGGATGGATAGTTGGATAAATGGTTCTATATTTAGGATATATCCGGTCTATAAACCAGAGGCTCTGGATGGACAGTTGGATAAATGGTTCTATATTTAGGATGTATCCGGTCTATAAACCAGAGGCTCTGGATGGACAGTTGGATAAAAGGCTCTATATTTAGGATGTATCTGGTCTATAAACCAGAGGCTCTGGATTAACAGTTGGATAAATGGCTCTATATTTAGGATGTATCTGGTCTATAAACCAGAGGCTCTGGGTGGACAGTTGGATAAAATGGTTCCAAATTTAGGATGTATCCGGTCTATAAACCAGAGGCTCTGGATGGATAGTTGGATAAATGGTTCTATATTTAGGATATATCCGGTCTATAAACCAGAGGCTCTGGATGGACAGTTGGATAAATGGTTCTATATTTAGGATGTATCCGGTCTATAAACCAGAGGCTCTGGGTGGACAGTTGGATAAAATGGTTTCAAATTTAGGATGTATCCGGTCTATAAACCAGAGGCTCTGGATGGATAGTTGGATAAATGGTTCTATATTTAGGATATATCCGGTCTATAAACCAGAGGCTCTGGATGGACAGTTGGATAAAAGGCTCTATATTTAGGATGTGTCCGGTCTATAAACCAGAGGCTCTGGATGGACAGTTGGATAAATGGTTCTATATTTAGGATGTATCCGGTCTATAAACCAGAGGCTCTGGATGGACAGTTGGATAAATGGTTATATATTTAGGATGTATCCGGTCTATAAACCAGAGGCTCTGGATGGACAGTTGGATAAATGGCTCTATATTGAGGATGTATCCGGTCTATAAACCAGAGGCTCTGGATGGACAGTTGGATAAATGGCTCTATATTTAGGATGTATCTGGTCTATAAACCAGAGGCTCTAGATGGACAGTTGGATAAATGGTTCTATATATAGGATGTATCCAGTCTATAAACCAGAGGCTCTGGATGGACAGTTGGATAAATGGTTCTATATTTAGAATGTATCTGGTCTATAAACCAGAGGGGCTCTGGATGGACAGTTGGATAAATGGCTCTATATTTAGGATGTATCCGGTCTATAAACCAGAGGCTCTGGATGGACAGTTGGATAAATGGTTCTATATTTAGGATGTATCCGGTCTATAAACCAGAGGCTCTAGATGGACAGTTGGATAAATGGTTCTATATTTAGGATGTATCCGGTCTATAAACCAGAGGCTCTAGATGGACAGTTGAATAAATGGCTCTATATTTAGGATGTATCCGGTCTATAAACCAGAGGCTCTGGGTGGACAGTTGGATAAATGGTTCTATATTTAGGATGTATCCAGTCTATAAACCAGAGGCTCTGGATAGACAGTTGGATAAATGGTTCTATATATAGGATGTATCCAGTCTATAAACCAGAGGCTCTGGATGGACAGTTGGATAAATGGTTCTATATTTAGAATGTATCTGGTCTATAAACCAGAGAGGCTCTGGATGGACAGTTGGATAAATGGCTCTATATTTAGAATGTATCCGGTCTATAAACCAGAGGCTCTGGATGGACAGTTGGATAAATGGTTCTATATTTAGGATGTATCCGGTCTATAAACCAGAGGCTCTAGATGGACAGTTGGATAAATGGTTCTATATTTAGGATGTATCCGGTCTATAAACCAGAGGCTCTAGATGGACAGTTGAATAAATGGCTCTATATTTAGGATGTATCCGGTCTATAAACCAGAGGCTCTGGATGGACAGTTGGATAAATGGCTCTATATTTATGATGTATCCGGTCTATAAACCAGAGGCTCTAGATGGACAGTTGGATAAATGGTTCTATATTTAGGATGTATCCGGTCTATAAACCAGAGGCTCTGGATGGACAGTTGGATAAATGGCTCTATATTTAGGATGTATCTGGTCTATAAACCAGAGGGGCTCTGGATGGACAGTTGGATAAATGGCTCTATATTTAGAATGTATCCGGTCTATAAACCAGAGGCTCTAGATGGACAGTTGGATAAATGGTTCTATATTTAGGATGTATCCGGTCTATAAACCAGAGGCTCTGGGTGGACAGTTGGATAAATGGTTCTATATTTAGGATGTATCCGGTCTATAAACCAGAGGCTCTGGGTGGACAGTTGGATAAATGGTTCTATATTTAGGATGTATCCAGTCTATAAACCAGAGGCTCTGGATGGACAGTTGGATAAATGGCTCTATATTTAGGATGTATCCAGTCTATAAACCAGAGGCTCTGGATGGACAGTTGGATAAATGGCTCTATATTGAGGATGTATCCGGTCTATAAACCAGAGGCTCTGGGTGGACAGTTGGATAAATGGTTCTATATTTAGGATGTATCCGGTCTATAAACCAGAGGCTCTGGGTGGACAGTTGGATAAATGGTTCTATATTTAGGATGTATCCGGTCTATAAACCAGAGGCTCTGGGTGGACAGTTGGATAAATGGTTCTATATTTAGGATGTATCCAGTCTATAAACCAGAGGCTCTGGATGGACAGTTGGATAAATGGTTCTATATTTAGGATGTATCCAGTCTATAAACCAGAGGCTCTGGATGGACAGTTGGATAAATGGCTCTATATTGAGGATGTATCCGGTCTATAAACCAGAGGCTCTGGGTGGACAGTTGGATAAATGGTTCTATATTTAGGATGTATCCAGTCTATAAACCAGAGGCTCTGGATGGACAGTTGGATAAAAGGCTCTATATTTAGGATGTATCCGGTCTATAAACCAGAGGCTCTGGGTGGACAGTTGGATAAAATGGTTCCAAATTTAGGATGTATCCGGTCTATAAACCAGAGGCTCTGGATGGATAGTTGGATAAATGGTTCTATATTTAGGATATATCCGGTCTATAAACCAGAGGCTCTGGATGGACAGTTGGATAAAAGGCTCTATATTTAGGATGTGTCCGGTCTATAAACCAGAGGCTCTGGATGGACAGTTGGATAAATGGTTCTATATTTAGGATGTATCCGGTCTATAAACCAGAGGCTCTGGATGGACAGTTGGATAAATGGCTCTATATTTAGGATATATCCGGTCTATAAACCAGAGGCTCTGGATGGACAGTTGGATAAATGGCTCTATATTTAGGATGTATCTGGTCTATAAACCAGAGGCTCTAGATGGACAGTTGGATAAATGGTTCTATATTTAGGATGTATCCGGTCTATAAACCAGAGGCTCTGGGTGGACAGTTGGATAAATGGTTCTATATTTAGGATGTATCCGGTCTATAAACCAGAGGCTCTGGGTGGACAGTTGGATAAATGGTTCTATATTTAGGATGTATCCGGTCTATAAACCAGAGGCTCTGGGTGGACAGTTGGATAAATGGTTCTATATTTAGGATGTATCCAGTCTATAAACCAGAGGCTCTGGATAGACAGTTGGATAAATGGTTCTATATATAGGATGTATCCAGTCTATAAACCAGAGGCTCTGGATGGACAGTTGGATAAATGGTTCTATATTTAGAATGTATCTGGTCTATAAACCAGAGGGGCTCTGGATGGACAGTTGGATAAATGGCTCTATATTTAGAATGTATCCGGTCTATAAACCAGAGGCTCTGGATGGACAGTTGGATAAATGGTTCTATATTTAGGATGTATCCGGTCTATAAACCAGAGGCTCTAGATGGACAGTTGGATAAATGGTTCTATATTTAGGATGTATCCGGTCTATAAACCAGAGGCTCTGGGTGGACAGTTGGATAAATGGTTCTATATTTAGGATGTATCCGGTCTATAAACCAGAGGCTCTGGGTGGACAGTTGGATAAATGGTTCTATATTTAGGATGTATCCGGTCTATAAACCAGAGGCTCTGGGTGGACAGTTGGATAAATGGTTCTATATTTAGGATGTATCCGGTCTATAAACCAGAGGCTCTGGGTGGACAGTTGGATAAATGGTTCTATATTTAGGATGTATCCGGTCTATAAACCAGAGGCTCTGGGTGGACAGTTGGATAAAATGGTTCCAAATTTAGGATGTATCCGGTCTATAAACCAGAGGCTCTGGATGGATAGTTGGATAAATGGTTCTATATTTAGGATATATCCGGTCTATAAACCAGAGGCTCTGGATGGACAGTTGGATAAAAGGCTCTATATTTAGGATGTGTCCGGTCTATAAACCAGAGGCTCTGGATGGACAGTTGGATAAATGGTTCTATATTTAGGATGTATCCGGTCTATAAACCAGAGGCTCTGGATGGACAGTTGGATAAATGGCTCTATATTGAGGATGTATCCGGTATATAAACCAGAGGCTCTGGATGGACAGTTGGATAAATGGCTCTATATTTAGGATGTATCTGGTCTATAAACCAGAGGCTCTAGATGGACAGTTGGATAAATGGTTCTATATTTAGGATGTATCCGGTCTATAAACCAGAGGCTCTGGGTGGACAGTTGGATAAATGGTTCTATATTTAGGATGTATCCGGTCTATAAACCAGAGGCTCTGGGTGGACAGTTGGATAAATGGTTCTATATTTAGGATGTATCCGGTCTATAAACCAGAGGCTCTGGGTGGACAGTTGGATAAATGGTTCTATATTTAGGATGTATCCGGTCTATAAACCAGAGGCTCTGGGTGGACAGTTGGATAAATGGTTCTATATTTAGGATGTATCCAGTCTATAAACCAGAGGCTCTGGATAGACAGTTGGATAAATGGTTCTATATATAGGATGTATCCAGTCTATAAACCAGAGGCTCTGGATGGACAGTTGGATAAATGGTTCTATATTTAGAATGTATCTGGTCTATAAACCAGAGGCTCTGGATGGACAGTTGGATAAATGGTTCTATATTTAGGATGTATCCGGTCTATAAACCAGAGGCTCTAGATGGACAGTTGGATAAATGGTTCTATATTTAGGATGTATCCGGTCTATAAACCAGAGGCTCTAGATGGACAGTTGAATAAATGGCTCTATATTTAGGATGTATCCGGTCTATAAACCAGAGGCTCTGGGTGGACAGTTGGATAAATGGTTCTATATTTAGGATGTATCCAGTCTATAAACCAGAGGCTCTGGATAGACAGTTGGATAAATGGTTCTATATATAGGATGTATCCAGTCTATAAACCAGAGGCTCTGGATGGACAGTTGGATAAATGGTTCTATATTTAGAATGTATCTGGTCTATAAACCAGAGAGGCTCTGGATGGACAGTTGGATAAATGGCTCTATATTTAGAATGTATCCGGTCTATAAACCAGAGGCTCTGGATGGACAGTTGGATAAATGGCTCTATATTTAGGATGTATCCGGTCTATAAACCAGAGGCTCTAGATGGACAGTTGGATAAATGGTTCTATATTTAGGATGTATCCGGTCTATAAACCAGAGGCTCTGGGTGGACAGTTGGATAAATGGTTCTATATTTAGGATGTATCCGGTCTATAAACCAGAGGCTCTGGGTGGACAGTTGGATAAATGGTTCTATATTTAGGATGTATCCGGTCTATAAACCAGAGGCTCTGGGTGGACAGTTGGATAAATGGTTCTATATTTAGGATGTATCCGGTCTATAAACCAGAGGCTCTGGGTGGACAGTTGGATAAATGGTTCTATATTTAGGATGTATCCAGTCTATAAACCAGAGGCTCTGGATAGACAGTTGGATAAATGGTTCTATATATAGGATGTATCCAGTCTATAAACCAGAGGCTCTGGATGGACAGTTGGATAAATGGTTCTATATTTAGAATGTATCTGGTCTATAAACCAGAGGCTCTGGATGGACAGTTGGATAAATGGTTCTATATTTAGGATGTATCCGGTCTATAAACCAGAGGCTCTAGATGGACAGTTGGATAAATGGTTCTATATTTAGGATGTATCCGGTCTATAAACCAGAGGCTCTAGATGGACAGTTGAATAAATGGCTCTATATTTAGGATGTATCCGGTCTATAAACCAGAGGCTCTGGGTGGACAGTTGGATAAATGGTTCTATATTTAGGATGTATCCAGTCTATAAACCAGAGGCTCTGGATAGACAGTTGGATAAATGGTTCTATATATAGGATGTATCCAGTCTATAAACCAGAGGCTCTGGATGGACAGTTGGATAAATGGTTCTATATTTAGAATGTATCTGGTCTATAAACCAGAGAGGCTCTGGATGGACAGTTGGATAAATGGCTCTATATTTAGAATGTATCCGGTCTATAAACCAGAGGCTCTGGATGGACAGTTGGATAAATGGCTCTATATTTAGGATATATCCGGTCTATAAACCAGAGGCTCTGGATGGACAGTTGGATAAAAGGCTCTATATTTAGGATGTGTCCGGTCTATAAACCAGAGGCTCTGGATGGACAGTTGGATAAATGGTTCTATATTTAGGATGTATCCGGTCTATAAACCAGAGGCTCTGGATGGACAGTTGGATAAATGGCTCTATATTGAGGATGTATCCGGTATATAAACCAGAGGCTCTGGATGGACAGTTGGATAAATGGCTCTATATTTAGGATGTATCTGGTCTATAAACCAGAGGCTCTAGATGGACAGTTGGATAAATGGTTCTATATTTAGGATGTATCCGGTCTATAAACCAGAGGCTCTGGGTGGACAGTTGGATAAATGGTTCTATATTTAGGATGTATCCGGTCTATAAACCAGAGGCTCTGGGTGGACAGTTGGATAAATGGTTCTATATTTAGGATGTATCCGGTCTATAAACCAGAGGCTCTGGGTGGACAGTTGGATAAATGGTTCTATATTTAGGATGTATCCGGTCTATAAACCAGAGGCTCTGGGTGGACAGTTGGATAAATGGTTCTATATTTAGGATGTATCCAGTCTATAAACCAGAGGCTCTGGTAGACAGTTGGATAAATGGTTCTATATATAGGATGTATCCAGTCTATAAACCAGAGGCTCTGGATGGACAGTTGGATAAATGGTTCTATATTTAGAATGTATCTGGTCTATAAACCAGAGGCTCTGGATGGACAGTTGGATAAATGGTTCTATATTTAGGATGTATCCGGTCTATAAACCAGAGGCTCTAGATGGACAGTTGGATAAATGGTTCTATATTTAGGATGTATCCGGTCTATAAACCAGAGGCTCTAGATGGACAGTTGAATAAATGGCTCTATATTTAGGATGTATCCGGTCTATAAACCAGAGGCTCTGGGTGGACAGTTGGATAAATGGTTCTATATTTAGGATGTATCCAGTCTATAAACCAGAGGCTCTGGATAGACAGTTGGATAAATGGTTCTATATATAGGATGTATCCAGTCTATAAACCAGAGGCTCTGGATGGACAGTTGGATAAATGGTTCTATATTTAGAATGTATCTGGTCTATAAACCAGAGAGGCTCTGGATGGACAGTTGGATAAATGGCTCTATATTTAGAATGTATCCGGTCTATAAACCAGAGGCTCTGGATGGACAGTTGGATAAATGGCTCTATATTTAGGATGTATCCGGTCTATAAACCAGAGGCTCTAGATGGACAGTTGGATAAATGGTTCTATATTTAGGATGTATCCGGTCTATAAACCAGAGGCTCTGGGTGGACAGTTGGATAAATGGTTCTATATTTAGGATGTATCCGGTCTATAAACCAGAGGCTCTGGGTGGACAGTTGGATAAATGGTTCTATATTTAGGATGTATCCGGTCTATAAACCAGAGGCTCTGGGTGGACAGTTGGATAAATGGTTCTATATTTAGGATGTATCCGGTCTATAAACCAGAGGCTCTGGGTGGACAGTTGGATAAATGGTTCTATATTTAGGATGTATCCAGTCTATAAACCAGAGGCTCTGGATAGACAGTTGGATAAATGGTTCTATATATAGGATGTATCCAGTCTATAAACCAGAGGCTCTGGATGGACAGTTGGATAAATGGTTCTATATTTAGAATGTATCTGGTCTATAAACCAGAGGCTCTGGATGGACAGTTGGATAAATGGTTCTATATTTAGGATGTATCCGGTCTATAAACCAGAGGCTCTAGATGGACAGTTGGATAAATGGTTCTATATTTAGGATGTATCCGGTCTATAAACCAGAGGCTCTAGATGGACAGTTGAATAAATGGCTCTATATTTAGGATGTATCCGGTCTATAAACCAGAGGCTCTGGGTGGACAGTTGGATAAATGGTTCTATATTTAGGATGTATCCAGTCTATAAACCAGAGGCTCTGGATAGACAGTTGGATAAATGGTTCTATATATAGGATGTATCCAGTCTATAAACCAGAGGCTCTGGATGGACAGTTGGATAAATGGTTCTATATTTAGAATGTATCTGGTCTATAAACCAGAGAGGCTCTGGATGGACAGTTGGATAAATGGCTCTATATTTAGAATGTATCCGGTCTATAAACCAGAGGCTCTGGATGGACAGTTGGATAAATGGCTCTATATTTAGGATGTATCCGGTCTATAAACCAGAGGCTCTAGATGGACAGTTGGATAAATGGTTCTATATTTAGGATGTATCCGGTCTATAAACCAGAGGCTCTGGGTGGACAGTTGGATAAATGGTTCTATATTTAGGATGTATCCGGTCTATAAACCAGAGGCTCTGGGTGGACAGTTGGATAAATGGTTCTATATTTAGGATGTATCCGGTCTATAAACCAGAGGCTCTGGGTGGACAGTTGGATAAATGGTTCTATATTTAGGATGTATCCGGTCTATAAACCAGAGGCTCTGGGTGGACAGTTGGATAAATGGTTCTATATTTAGGATGTATCCAGTCTATAAACCAGAGGCTCTGGATGGACAGTTGGATAAATGGCTCTATATTTAGGATGTATCCACCACAATGATGTGATGCTTCACTGAGAATATAACCAAACAGTTTTTTCTATCTATAAATCGCCGTTCTTCATAAAATGAGGACAATTTTTCACATCTTGGTAACAATACCAGTTGATGGCCCATCATTAGAGCAATCACTGGGACAAGATAATGGCTCTCCGAGTGACTGAGAACACAAAGCGGAGGAACGGCGAGGAGAGGAACGGCGAGGAGAGGAACGGCGAGGAGAGGAACGGCGAGGAGAGGAACGGCGAGGAGAGGAACGGCGAGGAGAGGAACGGCGAGGAGAGGAACGGCGAGGAGAGGCACGGCGAGGAGAGGAACGGCGAGGAGAGGAACGGCGAGGAGAGGAACGGCGAGGAGAGGAACGGCGAGGAGAGGAACGGCGAGGAGAGGAACGGCGAGGAGAGGAACGGCGAGGAGAGGAACGGCGAGGAGAGGAACGCGTTGTGTTGATGTTTCTCACACGCCGGTTACTCACCTAATCGGTTTAATGGATTTCGTTTGAACAACATTCTCAGCAGACTCTGCGCTTCGGAGCTTAAGAACTGCGGCATCCCCAGCTTAGACCTGCAGGAGAGGAAAGTGTTAAAACACATGGGGGCCTGGGGAGGATTTTATTGAGGGGGGGTAAATTTAAAAAAAAAAAAAAATTTGCTACTAGATTTGCTGTGAAGTGACCCCAATAAAAGTCATGGGGGGGGGCACAGAAAGTGCAATAAAGACCCGGCCGAGGCCCAAACCCTTCCATGCTCAGTGCAAAATATAATAAACATTATAAACGTGAATACAAGAGCAGATAAAAAGTAGATACAAGAGTTGCCTTTGAACAATTTTCTTTTAACAATAAAGGAATTTCTAAAGCTGAACTCCGGGCACAAAAATCGTTTGATTTAAATTTGTTCCTCAAAACCCACAGAGTATAAAAATCACTGCAAATGCAGATATTACCTTGTAAAAAGCAGCAGTGACATCATCACTCTGCTGTACACAGTCTGTGCAGGAAGCAGAGCTGTGGGAGGGGCCCAGTAGGTCACACCCACTACAGGGGGTGGAGACAAGACCAGTCCCCCTGCACAAGGAGAGCACAGAGCTGTGGGAGGGGCCCAGCAGGCTCCACCCACTACAGGCTGCCTACATTACACTACAGAAAGGGGCGGAGACCAGACCAGTCACCCTGCACAAGGAGAGAGCAGAGCAGTGGGCGGTCTTTATTACAGGAAGTCTCACATTGATATATTGCACAGATCTGGAGGAAATACATGAAGCTCCCTGAGATTCTAAAAGACTCGGGATGAATGGATGATATTTCCTTATCCCGGAGTTCCGCCAGCTGTATATAATGAAATCCTCCATAGAAGGTGACGAGTCGCCTTTTTCATGGTATATAAATAAGTGCGCCGGGCCGGACACGTACTCACTTCAGTATCATGTTCATGGTCTCGTTGCGATCTTTTCCTTGGAAGGGGAGCGTTCCCGTCAGCATTTCAAACTGAAAGACACAAATTAACAAATTAAAGGGTTTTTTTTTTTTTTGTGTATGAGAGCGGAGGGATTTTTTATTTATTTTTTCTGGGGTTGCCATGACGACGGGCGAGGTAAGCGTGTCACTTTGTAAAATACACATTTCAAAATCTTCAGAGGAAGAGAGGATTATGTAACGGGAGAGAATATAAGACGCTAATCGCTGAGCAATTAGTCGGGATGTGGTGAAGTGGGCCACTTACAGGAGACGGGGGAAGGTGTGACGAACCCGGGAAGAGATTACAAAGTGAGGATTAAATGCGGCAAAAAACATCAATCGGCTCTTCATAGGGCTGAATGGAGGGAGACGGCAATCTGCTGGAAGGACCCCCCAAATCTGGTCCTGTGACCGGCACCCCACCTCCGTCCATGGGGCCATTCATTGTCTGAGGAACCTCAACACCAAACCTGTTCTACAGGAGACCCCATTCCAAGAGAGTGCTACTGAGCATCTGGGAAAGTACCCGCTCCCCCCCCCACCATCCATGGGGCCATTCATTGTCTGAGGAACCTCAACACCAAACCTGTTCTACAGGAGACCCCATTCCAAGAGAGTGCTACTGAGCATCTGGGAAAGTACCCGCTCCCCCCCCCACCATCCATGGGGCCATTCATTGTCTGAGGAACCTCAACACCAAACCTGTTCTACAGGAGACCCCATTCCAAGAGAGTGCTACCGAGCATCCGGGAAAGTACCCGCTCCCCCCCCTACCCCCCATCCATGGGGCCATTCATTGTCTGAGGAACCTCAACACCAAACCTGTTCTACAGGAGACCCCATTCCAAGAGAGTGCTACTGAGCATCTGGGAAAGTACCCGCTCCCCCCCCCACCATCCATGGGGCCATTCATTGTCTGAGGAACCTCAACACCAAACCCGTTCTACAGGAGACCCCATTCCAAGAGAGTGATACCGAGCATCCGGGAAAGTACCCGTTCTCCCCCCTACCCCCCGTCCATGGGACCATTCATTGTATGAGGAACCTCAACACCAAACCCGTACTACAGGAGACCCCATTCCAAGAGAGTGCTACCGAGCATCCGGGAAAGTACCCGCTCCCCCCCCCCCCACCGTCCATGGGGCCATTCATTGTCTGAGGAACCTCAACACCAAACCCGTTCTACAGGAGACCCCATTCCAAGAGAGCGATACCGAGCATCCGGGAAAGTACCCGTTCTCCCCCCTACCCCCCGTCCATGGGACCATTCATTGTATGAGGAACCTCAACACCAAACCCGTACTACAGGAGACCCCATTCCAAGAGAGTGATACCGAGCATCCGGGAAAGTACCTGCTCCCCCCTACCCCCCCATCCATGGGGCCATTCATTGTCTGAGGAACCTCAACACCAAACCCGTTCTACAGGAGACCCCATTCCAAGAGAGTGATACCGAGCATCCGGGAAAGTACCCGCTCCCCCCCCCCCCCCACCGTCCATGGGGCCATTCATTGTCTGAGGAACCTCAACACCAAACCCGTTCTACAGGAGACCCCATTCCAAGAGAGTGATACCGAGCATCCGGGAAAGTACCCGCTCCCCCCCCCCCCACCGTCCATGGGGCCATTCATTGTCTGAGGAACCTCAACACCAAACCCGTTCTACAGGAGACCCCATTCCAAGAGAGTGATACCGAGCATCCGGGAAAGTACCCGCTCCCCCCCCCACCGTCCATGGGACCATTCATTGTCTGAGGAACCTCAACAACAAACCCGTTCTACAGGAGACCCCATTCCAAGAGAGTGATACCGAGCATCCGGAAAGGTACCCGCCCCCCCAAAAGTGGCAAATATGGCAGTGGAAGGAGGGAGGGTGCCAACAAGCGGAGCTTTCTCTTTAGGGTGGAGCTCCGCTTTAAAGAGGAGTTCCCTGCCCCCCCCCCCCAAAAAAACACATACTGTACACATACTGCCGACTTAGGACACTTACCTGTCCTGGAATCCAACCATCGGGCTCTGGGGTGCTGCCACTAACCTCATAGTGCCCTCTGCCCCCATAGCGTCCTCTGCCCCCATAGCGCCCTCTAACCTCATAGCGCCCTCTAACCTCATAGCGCCCTCTAACCTCATAGCGCCCTCTGCCCCCCTAGCTGCCTCCACATACATAAACACACACTGCGTAGGTAAAACTCCCCCGCCTTACACAGGTGTAGAGCACAGCGGCGAGTGGCTATCCATGTGGTGACCGCACATAGTGTGAACGGGTCCTTACTGGGTGGAGGGACTGAAGAGGAGCAAAACAAAAAACTCATCTATCCCCTCCATGTTCATCCATAGCACACCGCTCTCTTATCTGATGGAATTTAGTGTAAGAGCCAACGTACCATAAGGACACCGAATGACCACCAATCAGCACTCTGGGTGTGACCTCGCCGGTTCACCACTTCTGGCGCCATGTACTCCACCGTACCGCAGAACGAGTACGCCTTCTTTTCATGGTCCACAGACTCCTTACTCAGACCAAAATCTGCAAGACAAAAAGTACAGTGAGATGACCGGCCACAATAAATCGATTTATAGAAGATCATACGGATTGTATAAAAGCCATAACTATAAAAATGACAAAGATCTGCAAAACAAAACCAACATTCCCACAAAAATGTTGGGCTGGTTGTCATCGCAATCTTTACTTCAGTGTAAGGTAGTAGGTAGGTAGTAAATTCGCTCATAAAGGCACTACAGATGGGTGCAATCTCTCAGCTTTGCCAAAGCCTCTAGCTAAAGGAGGACCTCACCAGGGTCCCTGATGACTGACGCGTTTCGACGGATGTTCTTCTTCAGAGCCTCTGATGAAGTAGGACATCCTTCAAGACGCGTCAGCCAGCAGGGACCCTGGTGAGGTCCTCCTTTAGCTAGAGGCTTTGGCAAAGCTGAGAGATTGCACCCACCTGTAGTGCCTTTATGAGGGAATTTACTACATATACTTGTGAGTAGTTATATTTTATATTATCTTCAATAAATGTGTTATTGGATAATGCACTAGACCAGTGCACCCCCCTCTGTGTTTATCCATTTTCTACAATGTTCTGAGGACAACCCCAGTCCTAGAAGGCAGCAAGGCTTTAAAGTAATATCCACTTCTGACTACAGAAGTTCTTTTCTGATTTGGACTATCACACCGATGTGCAGGAGAAGATCACTGCTGTTATTGTGGTGACTGACACCAATGCTGGGGGTTATTATTGTGGTGACTGACACCAATGCTGGGGGTTATTATTGTGGCAACTGACAGCAATGCTGGGGGTTATTATTGTGGCAACTGACACCAATGCTGGGGGTTATTATTGTAGTCACTGGTACCAATATTGGGGGGTTATTATTGTAGTCACTGGTACCAATATTGGGGGGTTATTATTGTAGTCACTGGTACCAATGTTGGGGGTTATTATTGTAGTCACTGGTACCAATGTTGGGGGTTATTATTGTGGCAACTGACACCAATGTTGGGGGTTATTATTGTAGTCACTGGTACCAATATTGGGGGGTTATTATTGTAGTCACTGGTACCAATGTTGGGGGTTATTATTGTAGTCACTGGTACCAATGTTGGGGGTTATTATTGTAGTCACTGGTACCAATGTTGGGGGTTATTATTGTGGCAACTGACACCAATGTTGGGGTTATTATTATGGCAACTGACAGCTATGCTGGGGGTTATTATTGTGGCAACTGACAGCTGTTGGGGGTTATTATTGTGGCAACTGACACCAATGCTGGGGGTTATTATTGTGGCAACTGACACCAATGCTGGGGGTTATTATTGTGGCAACTGACACCAATGTTGGGGGTTATTATTGTGGCAACTGACACCAATGTTGGGGGTTATTATTGTGGCAACTGACAGCTGTTGGGGGTTATTATTATGGCAACTGACAGCTATGCTGGGGGTTATTATTATGGCAACTGACAGCTATGTTGGGGGTTATTATTATGGCAACTGACAGCTATGTTGGGGGTTATTATTATGGCAACTGACAGCTATGTTGGGGGTTATTATTGTGGCAACTGACAGCTATGCTGGGGGTTATTATTATGGCAACTGACAGCTATGTTGGGGGTTATTATTGTGGCAACTGACAGCTATGTTGGGGGTTATTATTGTGGCAACTGACACCAATGCTGGGGGTTATTATTGTGGCAACTGACACCAATGCTGGGGGTTATTATTGTGGCAACTGACACCAATGCTGGAGGTTATTATTGTGTCAACTGACAGCTGTTGGGGGTTATTATTATGGCAACTGACAGCTATGCTGGGGGTTATTATTATTATGGCAACTGACAGCTATGCTGGGGGTTATTATTATGGCAACTGACAGCTATGTTGGGGGTTATTATTATGGCAACTGACAGCTATGTTGGGGGTTATTATTGTGGCAACTGACAGCTATGTTGGGGGTTATTATTGTGGCAACTGACACCAATGTTGGGGGTTATTATTGTGGTGAGTGGTATCAATGCTGCAAACAATTACTGCAGTCATTGGCACCAATGCTGAGGGTATATACTGTGGTCATTGGTACAGGAGATGGGGGTTAATATTATAGTCACTGGCACCAATACTGAGGGTTATTATTGTAGTCACTGGTACCGATGCTTAGGGTTATTATTGTGGCGACACCAATGCTGTGAACTATTGCTGCAGTCATTGACACCAATGCTGAGGGTTATTACGGTGGTCATTGGTACAAAAAATGGGGGTCATCATTGTGGTCACTGGTACTAAAGCTGGAGGTTATTATTGTAGTCACTGGTACCAATGTTGGGGGTTATTATTGTAGTCACTGGTACCAATATTGGGGGGTTATTATTGTAGTCACTGGTACCAATATTGGGGCGTTATTATTGTAGTCACTGGTACCAATATTGGGGGGTTATTATTGTAGTCACTGGTACCAATGTTGGGGGTTATTATTGTGGCAACTGACACCAATGCTGGGGGTTATTATTGTGGCAACTGACACCAATGCTGGGGGTTATTATTGTGGCAACTGACACCAATGCTGGGGGTTATTATTGTGTCAACTGACAGCTATGTTGGGGGTTATTATTGTGGCAACTGACAGCTATGCTGGGGGTTATTACTGTGGCAACTGACAGCTATGTTGGGGGTTATTATTGTGGCAACTGACACCAATGCTGGGGGTTATTATTGTGGCAACTGACACCAATGCTGGGGGTTATTATTGTGGCAACTGACACCAATGTTGGGGGTTATTATTGTGGTGAGTGGTATCAATGCTGCAAACAATTACTGCAGTCATTGGCACCAATGCTGAGGGTATATACTGTGGTCATTGGTACAGGAGATGGGGGTTAATATTATAGTCACTGGCACCAATACTGAGGGTTATTATTGTAGTCACTGGTACCGATGCTTAGGGTTATTATTGTGGCGACACCAATGCTGTGAACTATTGCTGCAGTCATTGACACCAATGCTGAGGGTTATTACGGTGGTCATTGGTACAAAAAATGGGGGTCATCATTGTGGTCACTGGTACTAAAGCTGGAGGTTATTATTGTAGTCACTGGTACCAATGTTGGGGGTTATTATTGTAGTCACTGGTACCAATGTTGGGGGTTATTATTGTAGTCACTGGTACCAATGTTGGGGGTTATTATTGTAGTCACTAGTACCTTGGGGTAATTATATTGGTAGCTGACACCAATGCTGGTAACAATTACTCTAGTCAGTGGCACCAATGCTGAGGGTTATTACTGTGGTCATTGGTAACAAACACCAATGCTGGGAGTTACTATTACTTCCACTGACACAAACATTGGCGCTCCATTTACCCCACTTTCTTTTCCAGGTGCATAAAAAGTTTTGGGCACTGAATTGTGTTACATTCCATTCATTTATGAATTGGCCGTATAGCTCGATGGAAGGGACATCAATGAGGGAAATGATGCTGCAGTTGTGAGGCCCTCGGGAGGTGTCAAGGGCCAGACTCGGGGCCTTCTATAAATTTTCATGTCTACCCTTAGTGCCCTGTAAGGTGTGATTTAGCCTACAGGACATAATTTCTAGAATATAAATTTTAGGATAAGCTCAGCTGTGTGATTTACAAATATATTTGGTTTTATTAGAATAAATAAGCTATTGTGTGTTCAATATATGAAATGCTGGAGAGGAGTGTCAGAGACTGCAGACCTAGGAAATCAGGGTCAGAGAGTGAGGACAGGATACATTGTTGGTGGTCAGAGAGTGAGGACAGGATACATTGTTGGCGGTAGAGAGTGAGGACAGGATACATTGTTGGCGGTCAGAGAGTGAGGACAGGATACATTGTTGGCGGTCAGAGAGTGAGGACAGGATACATTGTTGGCGGTCAGAGAGTGAGGACAGGATACATTGTTGGCGGTCAGAGAGTGAGGACAGGATACATTGTTGGCGGTCAGAGATTGAGGACAGGATACATTGTTGGTGGTCAGAGAGTGAGGACGGGATACATTATTGGTGGTCAGAGTGAGGACAGGATACATTGTTGGTGGTCAGAGAGTGAGGACAGGATACATTGTTGGCGGTCAGAGAGTGAGGACGGGATACATTATTGGTGGTCAGAGAGTGAGGACGGGATACATTGTTGGCGGTCAGAGAGTGAGGACGGGATACATTGTTAGTGGTCAGAGAGTGAGGACGGGATACATTGTTGGTGGTCAGAGAGTGAGGACGGGATACATTGTTGGTGGTCAAAGAGTGAGGACAGGATACATTATTGGTGGTCAGAGTGAGGACAGGATACGTTGTTGGCGGTCAGAGAGTGAGGACAGGATACGTTGTTGGCGGTCAGAGAGTGAGGACGGGATACATTGTTGGCGGTCAGAGAGTGAGGACCGGATACATTGTTGGCTGCAGAAGACGAAACTGTGAAGATGTTACATGAGGCTGGGAGAGATCAATGCTATTACCCCAATGTACCCACTACAGACCGCTGAGGTCCTGAGGGCCACACATTATATACCAAAGGGCCACAGGTTGGGCACCAGGAACATAACCTGTTCTCATTACAGACCGCTGAGATCGAAGGGCCACACATCATCATACACCAAAGGACCACATGTGGCCCTCAGGCTGTAGGCCGGGCACCAGGAACATAACCTGTCAAAGTCCTGTGACTCCTCTAATCGGAGCTCATCCAGGTGTGTGGAGAAGAGACCTCATGGACATCCTGAGGGCTCCACAATGTGGCCTTACATTTTATGGATGGGACACAAAATCCAGGCGGTGGTGGACAGTGACAAAGAAGAACGGATAGCAGAATCCATTATTAATAAGCTTCTTAGGTCCTAGAAACAGATTATTGTGTAAAAGACCGCCAATATAAAATATCCAATCATAACATAAAACGTCAATAAAAAGTGACAGTGACAGTAATACTCATCTACATACAGATCGAGGTCTGGAACACCCGGACCCGGACCTACCTGTTAACTTGATATGTCCGGCTTCGTCAAGCAAAATGCTGAAAATCAAAACAAAACATACAATCAGCAATCCACATCTGCTAAAATACATCCCATTTCAACCTAAAAAAAAAAAAATCGAAATATCGGGGGAAGGGAGCAGAGGGCAAGATAAAAAAAACAGCAAAAACAGTACAAGGCGACAAGCAGAACTAAATATTTACTATCCTGAATATAGGAGAGGCTAACAACTCCGTCTGCAGGTCATACAAAATAAGAGGACTCGTCCCAAGTATCAGAGGATGGAGGTCATATACAGTGCCTGAAAAAAGTATTCATACCTCCTTGAAATTTCCCACATTTAGTAAATGGAGTCCACCTGTGTGTAATTTAATCTCAGTATAAATACAGCTGTTCTGTGAAGCCCTCAGGAGGTTTGTTAGAGAACTTTTAAGGGGTATGAATACTTTTTCAAGGCACTGTATGTAGATAATAAGAGGACTCGCTTCCTCAACTATAAGAGGCAGGAGATCATGTATGTAGATAATAAGGGGACTCACTTCCTCAAGTATAAGAGGATGGAGATCATGTATGTAGATAATAAGAGGACTCACTTCCTCAAGTATCAGAGGATGGAGGTCATGTATGTAGATAATAACGGGACTCACTTCCTCAAGTATCAGAGGATGAAGATCATGTATGTAGATAGTAAGGGGACTCACTTCAAGTATGAGAGGATGGAGATCATGTATGTAGATAATAAGGGGACTCACTTCCTCAAGTATCAGAGGATGGAGGTCATGTATGTAGATAATAAGGGGACTCACTTCCTCAATTTTTAGAGGATGGAGGTCATGTATGTAGATAATAAGGGGACTCACTTCCTCAAGTATCAGAGGATGGAGGTCATGTATGTAGATAATAACGGGACTCACTTCCTCAAGTATCAGAGGATGAAGATCATGTATGTAGATAGTAAGGGGACTCACTTCAAGTATGAGAGGATGGAGATCATGTATGTAGATAATAAGGGGACTCACTTCCTCAAGTATCAGAGGATGGAGGTCATGTATGTAGATAATAAGGGGACTCACTTCCTCAATTTTTAGAGGATGGAGGTCATGTATGTAGATAATAAGGGGACTCACTTCCTCAAGTATCAGAGGATGGAGGTCATGTATGTAGATAATAACGGGACTCACTTCCTCAAGTATCAGAGGATGAAGATCATGTATGTAGATAGTAAGGGGACTCACTTCAAGTATGAGAGGATGGAGATCATGTATGTAGATAATAAGGGGACTCACTTCCTCAAGTATCAGAGGATGGAGGTCATGTATGTAGATAATAAGGGGACTCACTTCCTCAATTTTTAGAGGATGGAGGTCATGTATGTAGATAATAAGGGGACTCACTTCCTCAATTTTTAGAGGATGGAGGTCATGTATGTAGATAATAAGGGGACTCACTTCCTCAAGTATCAGAGGATGGAGATCATGTATGTAGATAATAAGAGGACTCACTTCCTCAAGTATCAGAGGATGGAGATCATGTATGTAGATAATAAGAGGACTCACTTCCTCAAGTATCAGAGGATGGAGATCATGTATGCAGCTCAGTATTTGCTCATTCCTGAGCAAAAAGAGTAGTTGGGAGTATATATGTAAAGGGGGGAATGATTAGTAGCAGAGGCAGTTCAAAGGGAATAATTGAGGGAAAACACTGATGAGCCATAACCTTATGACCACTGGACAGGTAAAGTGAACAACATAGATTACCTTGTTACAATGGCATCTGAAAGTGGGTGGGATATATTAGGCATTAAGTGAACATGTCGTCCCTGAAGTTAATGTGTTGAAAGCAGAAAAAAAACACCAAAGCTCCTACAATGAGCATCAGAACTGGAGCATGGAGCAATGGAATTAGATGGTCTGGTCTGATGTCTCATGTTTTCTGGTACATCATATGGATGGCCGGGGGTGTGTCTGCGTAACCTACCTGGGGAAGGGATGGCACCGAGGTGCAGTGTGGTAAGAAGACCAGCCAGCAGGGGTAGCGTGGTGCTTTGGGCAATGTTCTCAAATGAAGCATATCATGTGTGGGGTGTGCTGGAAAACAAATCTGATCCATGGAGGTCCCACCTCCTAACTTAAAGAACTTAAAGGTCCTGCTACTGATGACTTGGTGCCAGATACCTTCAGAGGTCTGGTGGTGTCCATGTCTCGATGGGCCAGGAAAGGGACACCTACTCAATATTAGGTGGGAGGTCATAAGGTTATGGCTCATCGGTGTAAATTATGGGAGCTACTTATACCGGCCTCTTCTAATGGTGAAATACATGGTAACCAGAACCATTCATCTCGGTTGGCACCTTATGTACCTGAGGGCACAAATGACACATGTAGCTATGAAGTTAACATTGGGACACAGCAGGAGATGATCAGGGAATTTCACACACCAGATGGAAAATAAAAAGGAAGCTGATGGATTTTTACTTTACTTTTCAGGCTTCAAGTCCCGGTAGACGATGCCCAGACTGTGCAAATGATCCAACGCCAGTGCCAGTTCTGCCAGGTAGAATTTCACATCCTCCTCTGTAAACATAACCTGATAAGAACTGTATAGATTTACTTCATGTTCTATCATCGAACTCACATCACACCAACAGACATCCCCCCCCCCCCCCCATCCCATCCTACAGAAAAGACTATTTTCCCGCAAGCATCATCTACTTTCCACCAACCAAATCTGAAGAGAGATGATGGAAGAGGGCAGCTTCTGCCCTGAGGGGGTTTCCATGTACCGAGGATTCGTCTCACCCATCCGCTTACTGGCAACCAAACACCCAACCAACCAACCACGGCAACTGCCAGCCGCCTGCCCCGAAACCGCAGAGGAGATCTGTGAGGGATTACTGGCAACCAAACACCCAACCAACCAACTAACCACGGCAACTGCCAGCCGCCCGCTCCAAAACCTCAGAGGAGATCTGTGAGGGATTACTGGCAACCAAACAAACACCCAACCAACCAACCACGGCAACTGCCAGCCGCCCGCTCCGAAACCGCAGAGGAGATCTGTGAGGGATTACTGGCAACCAAACACCCAACCAACCAACCACGGCAACT
Source organism: Lithobates septentrionalis (assembly GCA_037952835.1). Taxonomy (NCBI): domain Eukaryota; kingdom Metazoa; phylum Chordata; class Amphibia; order Anura; family Ranidae; genus Lithobates; species Lithobates septentrionalis. Next base: position 71,662 of record JBBDGP010003572.1, read on the forward strand.
GCCAGCCGCCCGCCCCGAAACCGCAGAGGAGATCTGTGAGGGATTACTGGCAACCAAACACCCAACCAACCAACCACGGCAACTGCCAGCCGCCCGCCCCGAAACCGCAGAGGAGATCTGTGAGGGATTACTGGCAACCAAACACCCAACCAACCAACCACGGCAACTGCCAGCCGCCTGCCCCGAAACCGCAGAGGAGATCTGTGAGGGATTACTGGCAACCAAACACCCAACCAAAAAACCAACCAACCACGGCAACTGCCAGCTGCCCGCCCCGAAACCGCAGAGATCTGTGAGGGATTACTGGCAACCAAACACCCAACCAACCAACCACGGCAACTGCCAGCCGCCCGCCCCGAAACCAGAGGAGATCTGTGAGGGATTACTGGCAACCAAACACCCAACCAACCACGGCAACTGCCAGCCGCCTGCCCCGAAACCGCAGAGGAGATCTGTGAGGGATTACTGGCAACCAAACACCCAACCAACCAACCACGGCAACTGCCAGCCGCCCGCCCCGAAACCGCAGAGGAGATCTGTGAGGGATTACTGGCAACCAAACACCCAACCAACCAACCACGGCAACTGCCAGCCGCCCGCCCCGAAACCGCAGAGGAGATCTGTGAGGGATTACTGGCAACCAAACACCCAACCAACCAACCACGGCAACTGCCAGCCGCCTGCCCCGAAACCGCAGAGGAGATCTGTGAGGGATTACTGGCAACCAAACACCCAACCAAAAAACCAACCAACCAACCACGGCAACTGCCAGCTGCCCGCCCCGAAACCGCAGAGATCTGTGAGGGATTACTGGCAACCAAACACCCAACCAACCAACCAACCACGGCAACTGCCAGCCGCCCGCCCCGAAACCAGAGGAGATCTGTGAGGGATTACTGGCAACCAAACACCCAACCAACCACGGCAACTGCCAGCCGCCTGCCCCGAAACCGCAGAGGAGATCTGTGAGGGATTACTGGCAACCAAACACCCAACCAACCAACCACGGCAACTGCCAGCCGCCTGCCCCGAAACCGCAGAGGAGATCTGTGAGGGATTACTGGCAACCAAACACCCAACCAAAAAACCAACCAACCAACCACGGCAACTGCCAGCTGCCCGCCCCGAAACCGCAGAGATCTGTGAGGGATTACTGGCAACCAAACACCCAACCAACCAACCAACCACGGCAACTGCCAGCCGCCCGCCCCGAAACCAGAGGAGATCTGTGAGGGATTACTGGCAACCAAACACCCAACCAACCACGGCAACTGCCAGCCGCCTGCCCCGAAACCGCAGAGGAGATCTGTGAGGGATTACTGGCAACCAAACACCCAACCAACCAACCACGGCAACTGCCAGCCGCCTGCCCCGAAACCGCAGAGGAGATCTGTGAGGGATTACTGGCAACCAAACACCCAACCAACCAACCACGGCAACTGCCAGCCGCCTGCCCCGAAACCGCAGAGGAGATCTGTGAGGGATTACTGGCAACCAAACACCCAACCAACCACGGCAACTGCCAGCCGCCTGCCCCGAAACCGCAGAGGAGATCTGTGAGGGATTACTGGCAACCAAACACCCAACCAACCAACCACGGCAACTGCCAGCCGCCTGCCGCGAAACCTCAGAGGAGATCTGTGAGGGATTACTGGCAACCAAACACCCAACCAACCACGGCAACTGCCAGCCGCCTGCCCGGAAACCGCAGTGGAGATCTGTGAGGGATTACTGGCAACCAAACACCCAACCAACCAACCACGGCAACTGCCAGCCGCCCGCCCCGAAACCTCAGAGGAGATCTGTGAGGGATTACTGGCAACCAAACACCCAACCAACCAACCACGGCAACTGCCAGCCGACCGCCCCGAAACCGCAGAGGAGATCTGTGAGGGATTACTGGCAACCAAACACCCAACCAACCACGGCAACTGCCAGCCGCCTGCCCGGAAACCGCAGTGGAGATCTGTGAGGGATTACTGGCAACCAAACACCCAACCAACCAACCACGGCAACTGCCAGCCGCCCGCCCCGAAACCTCAGAGGAGATCTGTGAGGGATTACTGGCAACCAAACACCCAACCAACCAACCACGGCAACTGCCAGCCGACCGCCCCGAAACCGCAGAGGAGATCTGTGAGGGATTACTGGCAACCAAACACCCAACCAACCACGGCAACTGCCAGCCGCCTGCCCGGAAACCGCAGAGGAGATCTGTGAGGGATTACTGGCAACCAAACACCCAACCAACCACGGCAACTGCCAGCCGCCTGCCCCGAAACCGCAGAGGAGATCTGTGAGGGATTACTGGCAACCAAACACCCAACCAACCAACCACGGCAACTGCCAGCCGCCCGCCCCGAAACCTCAGAGGAGATCTGTGAGGGATTACTGGCAACCAAACACCCAACCAACCACGGCAACTGCCAGCCGCCTGCCCGGAAACCGCAGTGGAGATCTGTGAGGGATTACTGGCAACCAAACACCCAACCAACCAACCAACCACGGCAACTGCCAGCCGCCTGCCCGGAAACCGCAGTGGAGATCTGTGAGGGATTACTGGCAACCAAACACCCAACCAACCAACCACGGCAACTGCCAGCCGCCCGCCCCGAAACCTCAGAGGAGATCTGTGAGGGATTACTGGCAACCAAACACCCAACCAACCAACCAACCACGGCAACTGCCAGCCGCCCGCCCCGAAACCTCAGAGGAGATCTGTGAGGGATTACTGGCAACCAAACACCCAACCAACCAACCACGGCAACTGCCAGCCGCCCGCCCCGAAACCGCAGAGGAGATCTGTGAGGGATTACTGGCAACCAAACACCCAACCAACCAACCAACCACGGCAACTGCCAGCCGCCCGCCCCGAAACCTCAGAGGAGATCTGTGAGGGATTACTGGCAACCAAACACCCAACCAACCAACCAACCACGGCAACTGCCAGCCGCCCGCCCCGAAACCTCAGAGGAGATCTGTGATGGATTACTGGCAACCAAACACCCAACCAACCAACCACGGCAACTGCCAGCCGCCCGCCCCGAAACCTCAGAGGAGATCTGTGAGGGATTAACCATCTGCAGCAACTTGAAAGGACTTGGTCACCACGATCAAGATTTCAGAAGAGGACACCCTGCTAAAGAATCTGGAGCAAAAAGTGACCCCAACCTTTACTCTCTTGAAGAGCTACTACACCGGTCAAAAGAATATTCAACATCCTCTACAACAGGGGGGGTCTCAAACTGGTGGTCCTCCAGCTGTTGGGAAACTACAAGTCCCATGAGGCATTGCAAGGCTGACATGACTCCCACAGGCAGGGGCGTGATGGGACTTGTAGTTTCGCAATAGCTGGAGGGCAGCCAGTTTGAGACCCCCTGCTCTACAAAGGCTCCAAAGGAGGAGAGAGGAACCACTCGCCATACGGAAAGCCTCAAAACAATTTACTGAATCATCCAACGCACAAACGACTCCATCAGAAGTACAGACCCCCCCAACCTTACGCGTTTCACTTGGCCAGGAGCTTACTCAAACCCCTATGAGTAGGCTCCTGATTAAGTGGACAGGTTAGGACTCCTGCACGCGATACTTCTGTTTGAGCATCTACTTTTTCAGAATTTTTTATTTTTTTTTTATTTTTGCGCAAAGGCTCTTGCACAATTTTCGCACACGCGCGTGAAAACGTATTCTCGCGCTTTTGTCCTGCACAATATTTAAATGGACATTTGCACACATAAGACATAAATTACTGACCAAACATACAGATTTTTCTATTTTTTTTTTACTGAAGAATGCACGGCGCTCGTTTGTGCGCCTGTGTGCGTAGGCACATTACAATTAATGGGCTGTATTTTAGTTCATTTAACCACTTCCGGACTGCCGCACGCCGATATACGTCCTCACTTTTAGCTATCTGCCATAACCCCCGGTTATCCCCTTCTTCGGGGGATAAGATCACTTTTATCGGTGGAGGGAGAGGGCCCCCTCCAGCCGCGCTCCGGTGCCCTCCGCCGCTTACCAGAGCCGTCGGCAGCTGCGATCAGATGTTCCTCCTTTCTTGGCATGGAGACGAGTAAGGGGAAGATGGCCTCCACCCGCCTCCATGACACTGCAGGGCGGAAGCGACGTCAAAACGCCACTTCCGCCTATAGCTCTTAAAGGGACATTTTTTTTTTAAATGACAATTTTTTTTTTTTTATTATTGCATTTTAGTGTAAATATGAGATTTGAGGTTCTTTTGGACTCCCCAGATCTCATATTTAAGAGGTCCTGTCATGCTTTTTCTCAATTACATTCCTTGTAATAGGAATAAAAGTGACACCATTTTTTTTTTTTCAAAAACAGTGTAAAAATAAAAAAGGTAAAATAAATAAGAAAAAAAAAATTATTTAAACACGCCCCGTCAAGCCGAGCTCACGCGCAGAAGCGAACACATACGTGAGTCGCGCCCGCATATGAAACCGGTGGTCAAACCACACATGTGAGGTATCTCCGCGATCGGTAGAGCGAGAGCGACAATTCTAGCCCCAGACCTCCTCTGTAACTCAAAACATGCAAACTGTAGAATTTTTTAAATGTCGCCTATGGAGATTTTGAAGGATAAAAGTTTGTCGCCATTCCACGAGCGGGACGTTATTTTGAAGCGTGACATGTTGGGTATCAATTTACTCGGCGTAACATTATCTTTTACAATATTTAAAAAAATTGGGCTAATTTTACTGTTTTCTTAATTTTTAACTCAAAAAAGTGTATTTTTTTACCCCAAAAAAATGCGCTTGTAAGACCGCTGCGCAAATACGGTGTGACAAAAAGTATTGCAACGACCGCCATTTTATTCTCTAGGGTGTTAGAAAAAAGAACGTATAATGTTTGGGGGTTCTAAGTAATTTTCTAGCAAAAAATAAACTGATTTTAACTTGTAAACAACACATCTAAAAAAAGAGGCTCGGTCTTTAAGTGGTTAAAACAAAGCTGTAGTGTGCAAGAGGCCTTTGCAGGGGGGTCTCAAAACTGGCGGCCCTCCAGTTCTTGCAAAACTACAAGTCCCATGAGGCGTTGCAAGGCTGACCGTTACAAGCATGACTCCCCACAGGCAGAGGCATGATGGGACTTGTAGTTTTGCAACAGCTGGAGGGCCGCCAGTTTGAGAACCCCTGGTCTATAGGGGGTCTGTACATTGCATGGAGTCGTCTGTGTGTTGGATGATTCAATAAATTGTTTTGAAGCTTTCCAAATGGTGAGAGGTTTCTCTCTCCTTCTTTGGAGCCTTTGTACATACTGTGTTAGCGGCCGACAACTATAGGAACCGAATAATAAACAAAAGTACAGTGGAACCTTGGATTACGAGTATAATCGGTCCCAGGAGAATGCTTGTAATCCAAATCACTTGCATATCAAAGCGAGTTTCCCCACAGAAGTCAATGGAAACTAAGATAATTCGTTCCGCATTGATTTCTATTATATGCAATACCGCATGTGGCCAGAGGTGGGGGGGGGGGGGCGCCGGAGAGCCTCACAAATACTCAGGGAGAGATCGGAAAGCCTCGGGAACGGAGTATTTCCGAGTGCTTCCAAGTCGTTCCGAGTATTTTCGAACGGCCCCGAACCGTTCCGAGTGTCCCCGGCGCCCCCCACACCTCTGGCCAAATGCGGTACTGCACCGCCCATTAGCTCGAATTCTGCTCATTTTGCAAGACAACACTCGCAAACCGAGTCAGAATTTAAAAAAATTAAGTTGCTTGTCTTTCAAAAACGCTCGTTAACCGCGTTACTCGTAAACCTAAACAGCATTAAGAGAGCAAATATTTATCAATAATACACAATTAAATAAAAAAAAAAAAGGCGCAAGCAATAAATAAAAGGTCCACCAAACATTGTTATACATCAAAACGTTAATAATGGTTCCAGAAAAGTATGCGATTTTTTTTTTTTGAAATGAAGAAAAGCTAAGAAAATGTGCAGCAGCCACCATCAATATCCAAAAACGTGCTTCCCGCACCCATCCACCCCACCCCCACTGTGCTTAGAATGGGGGCTTAAAGGAGAGTTGTGACCCCCCCCTTATGTCAGAGTGGGTAGGTTGCGCCTGTGGTTAGTGCGTTTTCTCCATATACAGTGAGGGGGGGGGGGGGGGGGGGAGTATTTGATCGGCTGCTGATTTTGTATGCTCACCCCACTGACAAAGAAACGATCAGTCTATAATTTTATTGGTCGGTTTATTATAACAGGGAGAGACAGAATAACAACAAAAATATCCAGAAAAACGCATTTTAAAAAAAAGTGATAAATTGATTTGCATTTTAATGAGTGAAATAAGTATTTGATCCCCTATCAATCAGTGAGATTTCTGGCTCCCAGGTGTCTTCTATACAGGTAAAAAGCTGAGACTAGGAGCACTCCCTTAAAAGGAGTGCTCCTAATCTCAGCTTGTTACCTGTATAGAAGACACCTGTCCACAGAATCAACCAATCAGATTCCAATCTCTCCACCATGGCCAAGACCAAAGAGCTGTCCAAGGATGTCGGGGACAAGATTGTAGACCTACACAAGGATGGAATGGGCTAAAACAGAGGTTCTCAACCCTGTCCTCAAATACCCCCCAGCAGGCCATGTTTTGAGAATTTCTCTTAGATAAAATAGCTGCCCAAAATACCAAGCCATTGACTCAGATTTAAAGCACCTGTGCAAGATAAAGGAAAACCTGCAAACATGGCCTGTTGGGGGTACTTGAGGACCACTGGGCTACAAGACCATCGCCAAGCAGCTTGGTGAGAGGGTGAGAACAGTTGGGGCGATTATTCACAAATGGAGGAAACACAAAATAACGATCGATCTCCCTCGGTCTGGGGCTCCATACAAGATCTCACCTGGTGAAGGTTCAATGATCATGAGAACGATGAGGAATCAGCCCAGAACTACACGGGAGAATCTTGTCAATGATCTCAGCTGGGAACATAGTCACCAAGAAAACAAATCGGTAACACACTACACCGTGATCGACTGAAATCCTGCAGCCCCCGCAAGGTCCTCCTGCTCAGGAAATCACATGCACAGGTCCGTCTGAAGATTACTAATGAACATCGAATGATTCCGAGGAGAACTGGGGGAAAGTGTTGTGGTCAGAGGAGACCAAAATCGAGATCTTTGGCATCAACTCAACTCACCGTGTTTGGAGGAGGAGGAGGAATGCTGCCTATGACCCCAAGAACACCATCCCCCACCGTCATACATGGAGGTCCTATGACCCCAAGAACACCATCCCCCACCATCATACATGGAGGTCCTATGACCCCAAGAACACCATCCCCCACCGTCATACATGGAGGTCCTATGACCCCAAGAACACCATCCCCCACCATCATACATGGAGGTCCTATGACCCCAAGAACACCATCCCCCACCATCATACATGGAGGTCCTATGACCCCAAGAACACCATCCCCCACCATCATACATGGAGGTCCTATGACCCCAAGAATACCATCCCCCACCGTCATACATGGAGGTCCTATGACCCCAAGAACACCATCCCCCACCGTCATACATGGAGGTCCTATGACCCCAAGAACACCATCCCCCCACCGTCATACATGGAGGTCCTATGACTCCAAGAACACCATCCCCCACCGTCATACATGGAGGTCCTATGACCCCAAGAACACCATCCCCCACCGTCATACATGGAGGTCCTATGACCCCAAGAACACCACCCCCACCGTCATACATGGAGGTCCTATGACCCCAAGAACACCACCCCCCACCGTCATACATGGAGGTCCTATGACCCCAAGAACACCACCCCCCACCGTCATACATGGAGGTGAAAACATTATGCTTTGGGGGTGTTTTTCTGCTAAGAGGACAGGACAACTTCACCGCATCAAAAGGGACCATGGTTGGGGCCATGTGCCCTCAAATCTTGGGTGAGAACCTCCTTCCCTCAGCCAGGGCATTGAAGATGGGTCATGGATGGGTATTCCAGCATGACAATGACCCAAAACACACGGCCAAGGCAACAAAGGAGTGGCCCAAGAAGAAGCACATGAAGGTCCTGGAGTGGCCTAGCCAGTCTCCAGACCTTAATCCTATATAAAGTATGTGGAGGGAGCTGAAGGTTCGAGTTACCAAATGTCAGCCTGGAAACCTTAATGATTTGGAGAGGATCTGCAAAGAGGACAAAATCCCTCCTGAGATGTGTGCAAACCTGGAGGCCAACTCCAAGAAACGTCTGACCTCTGTGATCGCCAACAAGGGTTTCTCCACCAACTACTAAGTCATGTTTTGCAATAGGGTCAAATACTTATTTCACTCATTAAAATGCAAATATATGTTCATAACTTTTTGAAATGCATTTTTCTGGATATTTTTGTTGTTGTTCTGTCTCTCACTTCTAAAATAAACCCAACAATAAAATTATAGACTGATCGATTCTTTGTCAGTGGGGCAAATGTACAAAATCAGCAGCCGATCAAATACTTTTTTTCCTCTCACTGTACATCAACCCAATTGGTACTTGATCAGAACTGAAGATAAAGATATCTATAGAGTTAAGAGGTTCCTGGGTAGCCACAGATGGCTTTCTATGTGATCCCGGTGTGATACACTTCCGTGGACCTTTGGTTAGACTTTTAGAACCTCATGATGAGCCTCTGGTGAAGATTCCCCTCTTCCGGCCCAGCACAGGAGCGTTCATCAGGAGGCAGATCACCAGAGCCATACTGGATGGGACCAGATAGATAGAAAGTCACCTGTGGCTGCCCAGGAACAGACCTTCATCTCAATTATCAATAGTTCTGATCAAGTACCAATTGGGTGGATATATGGGGAGGAACCACAACAACTATAGGTGCAATATGACCACTCTGATCTGAGGGGGTCACAAATTTATTCACAGTGGCGGGGCGGATCGGGAGGTGAGGAGCACCTTTGGATATAGGGAACGTTTTCTCGGATCTTCTTCATTTAGGCACCAATCACAGGTTGCAGGGGTCACATACTTTTTGGGACTTCTATTCACATTTAAATGTGTAAAAAATTTTGGTGGACATTTTAATTATTGTTCGCGCTTTCGTGTATTACTGATATTTGCTCTCTTAGCGCTGCACTTTTGTGTATCATTTCTCATACTGTGTATCCAATATTTCGCCAGTTGCACTTTAGTTTTTTTTTTTACCACGCGGATTCACTATTTTGCCAACTATAGGAATCGGCTCCCGTGATCGGTGGGGCAGTGCGGAGATTTAGTATGTGCAGGGGAAGATTTGCTCCCAGTAACCTTCAACACCCGACACACTACGAGGTCGCCAACTGTCTTCTTCAGTGCTGTAGTAGCTGGTTGGTAGAACCATATTACACAGCAGGGAGCAAAGGCAGCCGACGCATCCAGACGTGTGTGGAATTGGTGAAGATTTTTGGGCCGTTGACGCTCTTCAAGAGAACCAAGATGGTGGGTTGCCTTATTCAATTTTTAGTCTGGTAATCAACTTGCTTTAAAACCAATGTAGAGCAGATGAGGAGGCCGTCAACCAGGGGGTTGATCTTCAGCTCATGAGCAGATAAATGATTTATGTAACTAAAGCCTAAACCGCACAACCTTGTTGGAAGATCAGCTGAAGATCAAGCCCTGGTTGATGACCTCCTCTGTGCTCTTTTATTATAGGCTCATGAGCTGAAGATCAAGCCCTGGTTGATGACCTCCTCTGTGCTCTTTTATTATTTGCTCATGAACTGAAGATCAAGCCCTGGTTGATGACCTCCTCTGTGCTCTTTTATTATTTACTCATGAGCTGAAGATCAAGCCCTGGTTGATGGTCTCTTCTGTGCTCTTTTATTATTTACTCATGAGCTGAAGATCAAGCCCTGGTTGATGGTCTCTTCTGTGCTCTTTTATTATTTACTCATGAGCTGAAGATCAAGCCCTGGTTGATGGCCCCCTCTGTGCTCTTTTATTATTTGCTCATGAGCTGAAGATCAAGCCCTGGTTGATGGCCTCCTCTGTGCTCTTTTATTATAGGCTCATGAGCTGAAGATCAAGCCCTGGTTGATGGCCTCCTCTGTGCTCTTTTATTATAGGCTCATGAGCTGAAGATCAAGCCCTGGTTGATGGCCTCCTCTGTGCTCTTTTATTATAGGCTCATGAGCTGAAGATCAACCCCTGGTTGATGACCTCCTCTGTGCTCTTTTATTATTTACTCATGAGCTGAAGATCAAGCCCTGGTTGATGGCCTCCTCTGTGCTCTTTTATTATTTGCTCATGAGCTGAAGATCAAGCCCTGGTTGATGACCTCCTCTGTGCTCTTTTATTATTTGCTCATGAACTGAAGATCAAGCCCTGGTTGATGGTCTCTTCTGTGCTCTTTTATTATTTACTCATGAGCTGAAGATCAAGCCCTGGTTGATGGTCTCTTCTGTGCTCTTTTATTATTTACTCATGAGCTGAAGATCAAGCCCTGGTTGATGGCCTCCTCTGTGCTCTTTTATTATAGGCTCATGAGCTGAAGATCAAGCCCTGGTTGATGGCCTCCTCTGTGCTCTTTTATTATAGGCTCATGAGCTGAAGATCAAGCCCTGGTTGATGGCCTCCTCTGTGCTCTTTTATTATAGGCTCATGAGCTGAAGATCAACCCCTGGTTGATGACCTCCTCTGTGCTCTTTTATTATTTGCTCATGAGCTGAAGATCAAGCCCTGGTTGATGGTCTCTTCTGTGCTCTTTTATTATTTACTCATGAGCTGAAGATCAACCCCTGGTTGATGGCCTCCTCTGTGCTCTTTTATTATAGGCTCATGAGCTGAAGATCAAGCCCTGGTTGATGGCCTCCTCTGTGCTCTTTTATTATAGGCTCATGAGCTGAAGATCAAGCCCTGGTTGATGACCTCCTCTGTGCTCTTTTATTATAGGCTCATGAGCTGAAGATCAAGCCCTGGTTGATGGCCTCCTCTGTGCTCTTTTATTATAGGCTCATGAGCTGAAGATCAAGCCCTGGTTGATGACCTCCTCTGTGCTCTTTTATTATAGGCTCATGAGCTGAAGATCAAGCCCTGGTTGATGGCCTCCTCTGTGCTCTTTTATTATTTGCTCATGAGCTGAAGATCAAGCCCTGGTTGATGACCTTCTCTGTGCTCTGGAAGTCATTGCCGATGATTAGTTGGTGCAGTTTGGTGATGCTCGGAGGACTGTTGCCTAAATGTACTAAAAATAGTCGGTAAGACAGCTACCATTATCAGAAGGTCAGAAATGGCCACCTCTGTGTAGGCTTTAATGAAATTGTTGTATTGCAGCCCCGAATGGAGATTGTGCTCCAAGGAAAAAGAAGACTAAAGCAGGCTCTTGGCTCAGTTGAATATAAAAATGATTATACGGCCAACGATGGTCAACCAGCTGAAAATAAGCATTATGGTGAACATGACATACAAAAGCTCAATGCATTCATGTTCTATCACATGTTCTGTGCGGAAAAGCATAGCAGAAATCACACAAAATATGAAATCTCTGTACATTTTTTTTTTTTAAAGTGTAAAATGTACAAACACCTTTTTTTTTTGGTTTTGGTTTTGACGGGAGTGGGGAATGGGTCAGATTCCAAGGTCAAGCTTCTTTTGTTACCTGTCCCCTCTTTTGAGATTTCCCATCACTTCCTGTCCTGGTGACCACACAGGAATGTCCTCAGGCGAGGAAGCAGAGAAGCATTAAAAACTCGGCCGGCGTTTACACTAATTACTGTATAAAAAAAAAAAAGTCACATGACGTGGTCACACAGCTGTCACCCCTCTAATCACTCGTCAGGCGCACATTCCAAAGCGTTTCCACGTATTCCGGATTAACATCCATCCCTGTGCCGGCAATCCAGCTGTCCCTCTCCATCACTGCAGACATTGCGCCTTCAGTTTAAAGGGGTTGTAAAGGTTTGCAGTCTATGCATTAAAGGTGAAAAACCTTATTTGCCACAGCACCACCCCCCCCCCCCCCCCCCCCGCCCTCCCTAGACTACCCCTTTATTCTTACCTGAGTCCATCTAGATCCAGCGATGTGCACGAGGCCAGCGGCTCCAGCCACGCTCTCTCTCTCCTCATTGGGTACAGTGATAGCAGGAGTGGCCATTGGCTTCCTCTGCTGTCGATCTAATCCAGTGACATGGGAGCTGGGGGGCCGCTGTCTGTGTCAATGGATGCAGCAGCGGGACTCAGGAGGGACCAGGGAACGCAGCTTTCCGTGGGGCGGGGCTCCCGATGAAGGAGGAGGAGGAGCCAGGAGCGCTGGTGGGGCACCCCAGAAGAGGAGGATGGGGGGCCGTTCTGTGCAAAACCATTACACAGAGCAGATACAGTGAGGGGGGGGGGCAAAAAGTATTTAATCAGCTGCTGATTTTGTACATCAAATACTTTTTTTCCCCTCACTGTAAGTAGAACACGTTTGTTATTTGTATTTAAAAAAAATAATCTGAACCTTTACAACCTCTTTAAAAACAGCAAACTAGAGCTCTCCCATAATCAACGCCGTCTTCTCGGCTGATTGGACAGATCGAGTTGCGATTATTCAGAGGGTTTCGTCTGCAGAGGTCAATGTCCCCCTCCCCCTCCCCCTCCCCCCGGATCTCGTGGATCTCGGAACGATCCCATTAGAAATGTATCGGTGTGGTGCTGATAAGTTTTCTCTCATTGTACTGATAGAAAACGCTCGATCCGGCGCCATAAAAAAAAATGATTTACAAATATAAACTTCCAAAACACGCCTTCTGCTAAATGACCTCAATAATGAGGAGGATAAAAATAGGTGCAGAGATGACACCGCGCCGGGGCGTTCCCCTCCTCCACCCTCCTAATAAACTTCAATGTTTAATGAACGCCGGCAGTGATCGTCCCGTACAGGAGATCTGTACAGAGGGGGGGGCCATCCACACCCCTCCCCCACACTGCACTGCTTCATACTAGAGGTGACATGAAATCCAGAAATCCTTCTGGGTCACAGCTCCGCCCCCTGCCTGCCCCCCGCACTACAAGTGTCCCCCGAACCCCCAGTGTGCTTGTGTCATCCTGTGATCCCAGGGGACCCCCTATGGCCCCCACTGTCATCCAATGCACCCCAATGTCATCTAGTGACTCCAAATGTCCTCCTATGTACCCCAATGTCATCTAGTGACTGTGTCCTCCTGTGTACCCCAATGTCATCTAGTGACTGTGTCCTCCTATGTACCCCAATGTCATCTAGTGACTGTGTCCTGTGTACCCCAATGTCATCTAGTGACTCCAAGTGTCCTATGTACCCCAATGTCATCTAGTGACTGTGTCCTATGTACCCCAATGTCATCTAGTGACTGTGTCCTCCTATATACCCCAATGTCATCTAGTGACTGTGTCCTCCTGTGTACCCCAATGTCATCTAGTGACTGTGTCCTCCTATATACCCCAATGTCATCTAGTGACTGTGTCCTCCTATGTACCCCAATGTCATCTAGTGACTCCAAGTGTCCTATGTACCCCAATGTCATCTAGTGACTGTGTCCTCCTATATACCCCAATGTCATCTAGTGACTGTGTCCTCCTATATACCCCAATGTCATCTAGTGACTGTGTCCTCCTGTGTACCCCAATGTCATCTAGTGACTGTGTCCTCCTATATACCCCAATGTCATCTAGTGACTGTGTCCTCCTATGTACCCCAATGTCATCTAGTGACTGTGTCCTCCTGTGTACCCCAATGTCATCTAGTGACTCCAAGTGTCCTCCTGTGTACCCCAATGTCATCTAGTGACTGTGTCCTCCTATGTACCCCAATGTCATCTAGTGACTCCAAGTGTCCTCCTGTGTACCCCAATGTCATCTAGTGACTGTGTCCTCCTATATACCCCAATGTCATCTAGTGACTGTGTCCTCCTATATACCCCAATGTCATCTAGTGACTGTGTCCTCCTATATACCCCAATGTCATCTAGTGACTGTGTCCTCCTGTGTACCCCAATGTCATCTAGTGACTGTGTCCTCCTATATACCCCAATGTCATCTAGTGACTGTGTCCTCCTATGTACCCCAATGTCATCTAGTGACTGTGTCCTCCTGTGTACCCCAATGTCATCTAGTGACTCCAAGTGTCCTCCTGTGTACCCCAATGTCATCTAGTGACTGTGTCCTCCTATGTACCCCAATGTCATCTAGTGACTCCAAGTGCCCTCCTGTGTACCCCAATGTCATCTAGTGACTGTGTCCTCCTATGTACCCCAATGTCATCTAGTGACTCCAAGTGTCCTCCTGTGTACCCCAATGTCATCTAGTGACTCCAAGTGCCCTCCTGTGTACCCCAATGTCATCTAGTGACTGTGTCCTCCTATGTACCCCAATGTCATCTAGTGACTGTGTCCTCCTGTGTACCCCAATGTCATCTAGTGACTCCAACTGTCCTCCTATGTACCCCAATGTCATCTAGTGACTGTGTCCTCCTATGTACCCCAATGTCATCTAGTGACTGTGTCCTCCTATGTACCCCAATGTCATCTAGTGACTGTGTCCTCCTATGTACCCCAATGTCATCTAGTGACTGTGTCCTCCTATATACCCCAATGTCATCTAGTGACCCCAAGTGTCCTCCTGTGTACCCCAATGTCATCTAGTGACCCCAAGTGTCCTCCTGTGTACCCCAATGTCATCTAGTGACCCCAAGAATCCTCCTGTGTACCCCAATGTCATCTAGTGACTGTGTCCTATGTACCCCAATGTCATCTAGTGACTGTGTCCTCCTGTGTACCCCAATGTCATCTAGTGACTGTGTCCTATGTACCCCAATGTCATCTAGTGACTGTGTCCTCCTGTGTACCCCAATGTCATCTAGTGACTGTGTCCTCCTGTGTACCCCAATGTCATCTAGTGACTGTGTCCTCCTATATACCCCAATGTCATCTAGTGACTGTGTCCTCCTGTGTACCCCAATGTCATTTAGTGTGCTAAAGTGCACCCATGTCAGGTAATTACCCCAAGTGGAACCCTGTGCACCCCAATGTCATTTATGGTCCTCCAGTGCGTGGGTCATCCTGTGACTACAAGTGACCTCCTGTACACCCTCCAGTGTCATCTACTGTGCTCCAATAGAGAGGTTCTCCACCCCGTCCTCAAGTACCCCCAAACAGGACATGTTTTGTGAATTTCTCTTAGAGAAAATAGCTGTCCAAAATACAAAGCCATTAACTCCGATTTAAAGCACCTGTGCAAGATAAAAGGAAAACCTGAAAACATGGCCTGTTGGGGGTACATGAGGACCACTGCTCCAAAGGACCCATGTTATTCTGTGACCCCAAAGTGACCTCCTGTGCGCTCCAGTGTCATCTAATGTGCTCCAGCACACCCGTGTCGTCCTGTTACCCTGGAAGACCTGCTTTGCACCCCCTGTGCCACCCCAGTAACTCCAGAACACCCCATCACTTAAGTGTACCCCCCAGAGCATCCTGTGTCATCTAGTGACCCCAAATGTGCTGCTCTGTGACACACCCGGGACTCCAAGCAGCCTCTGGTATGCTCTGCAGCTGTCTGGCTTGCTATGCTCCATTATCAGTACCCTTTGCTGGAGTGGCATGTAGGCTGACCTTGCTCTATGAAAATGCTACTTCCCTGGCTGTCATGCTTATGCTTTGACTTAAAAAAAATATACAGATAATCCCTCAATGGGTTGGGACTTTATAATATTAAGTTTCTTGGCCTACCTGACCTTGGCTTGGTATCAAGAGATCCCCGAATTTTCCACTTCTTATTAAGTGATTGAACAGTACTGACTGGCATATTCAAGGCTTTGGATATCTTTTTATATCCTTTTCCATCTTTGTAAAGTTTCATTACCTTGTTACGCAGGTCTTTTTGGCTGTTCTTTTCTACCTCCTCATGGCTCAGGCTCAGTGTCTAGCCTGCTTAGTGCATCTATGTGAGAGCTAACAAACTCATTGACTATTTAATAAATAGTCAATGAGTTTGTTAGCCCTCACATGGATGCACTAAGCAGGCTAGACACCGAGCCATGAGGAGGTAGAAAAGAACAGTCAAAAGACCTGCGCAGCAAGGTAATGAAACTTTACAAAGATGGAAAAGGATATATATACACAGACACTAATTGTGATTCAAAAAGCCACAAATGTGGGAAATTAACCTTTTAATTGCCATTTTAACCTTCGGTGTGCCACCTTCTGTGTCTGTACCAAGGCCAAACATTCCAGGGTATGAAAACTTTTTACCTGGGCCATTTGGGTTATTTCTGTTGTTATGATTTTAAAAAGGAGCCAAAAGAAAATGATGTGATAATAAATGGCTTCATGTAATCGCTATCCTTACATAGGACATATTTTTTTCATGATCGGTCATATTTTTAATATTAATGCCAAAATGTCACAAATTCTGCCGGGGTGTGCAAACTTTTGAGCACGACTGTATATTTTTGGTAACAATGTGTACACGTCGCTGGGTGGGGAGAGAGATGTTGAAATTGCACAGTGTCGCAGAGGTGTACCGTATATATATATAAAAAATGTTATATACACTTTCAGCTTTTTTTGCGTCTTTCCGTAGATTTGTTTTTTTTGGAAACATTCCGAAATAAAAAAATCCAGGAGGAGAGGACATCTGCTCAGTCCGGACTCGGAGTCCTTCCTTGCAAGCCAGCGGTGCTCCCGACCTCGCTAATCTGTATTCTCGCTATAAATTATGTAAATCTCCCACAAGCCTCGGAGTGCTGCCAGCGCGGGGAGGGAGGGGAGGGGGCACCAGTCCCTGGAATGACGTCTATGGCACCGGGTACAGCTGATGCTGGCTGGTGCCTCGCAGGCATGTAAAAGGCGGAATCAGCGGGCAGCGATTCATCGCGTCCCAAAGAAAGGAACCGGAACAAAAAACAGATCAAATAATAAACACTTAAAAGGGATAAAGTACAATTCCCTGTAATACCCATTGATGGAGGATGGGGGGAGGGGAGCCAGACCGGAGCCCACAGCTTGGAAAATGAAAGCTTGGATCTGATTGGTTGTTATGGGTCATGTTTTTCTGAACCACATTCATGAAAGGGGAACTCTACTGTCATTTTGTACTTTAGATCAGGAGGTCTCAACCTGGTGGCCCCTCCAGCTGTTGCGAAACTACAAGTCCCATCATCCCTCTGCCTGTGGGGGGTCATGCTTGTAACTGTCAGCCTTGCAATGCATTATGGGACTTGTAGTTTTACAAAACAGCTGGAGGGCCGCCAGTTTGAGACCCCCCTGCTTTAGAGGTTTGATATCAACACTCACCACCGTGTCATTTTTTAAAGGAGAAGTTTGGGGAAAAGCTCGTTCTGCACTAACGTAACCCGTTTTCGGCAGACAGCAGGCTGAAGCTCGTTGTCGGCTGACTCCCCAGAGCCGGTCCAGATCTAAACCATAGAGGCCGGATCCGCCTGGACCAGCACCCGGCTCAGCCTCTCAGCAACCCATAACTTCTCTTTTAAATGTTAATTTTCCTGTTTGTTGTACAAAACCCAAATACAGTGCCTTGAAAAAGTATTCATACCCCTTTTTCCATTTTGTTAAATTTTCCATCACACCCCTTGAAATTTCCCACATTTTGTTACAACCAAAAACCATAAATGTATTTTATTGGGATTTTATGTGATAGACCAACACAAAGTGTCACATAATTGTGAAGTGGAAGGAAAATGATAAATGATACAAATAAATATGTGAAAAGTGTGTGGGGGGGGGGGGCATTTGTATTTTATTTTTATTTTATTTTTATTTTATTTTTATGGTTGAACTAGATGGACTTGTGTCTTTTTTCAACCTGACTTACTATGTAACTTTGTATTCAGCCCCCTTTACTCTGATACCCCTAACTAAAATCTAGTTGAACCAATTGCCTTCAGAAGTCACCTAATTAGTAAATAGAGTCCACCTGTGTGTCATTTACTCTCAGTATAAATACGGCTGTTCTGTGAAGCCCTCAGAGGTTTGTTAGAGAACCTTAGTGAACAAACAGCATCATGAAGGGCAAGGAACACACCAGACAGGTCAGGGATAAAGTTGTGGAGAAGTATAAAGCAGGGTTAGGTTATAAAGAAATCTCCCAAGCTTTGATCATCTCACGGAGCTCTGTTCAATCCATCATCAGAAAATGGAAAGAGTATGGCACAACTGCAAACCTACCAAGACATGGCCGTCCACCTAAACTGACCGGCCGGGCAAGGAGAGCATTCATCAGAGAAGAGCCAAGAGGTCCATGGTAACTCTGGAGGAGCTGCAGAGATCCACAGCTCAGGTGGGAGAATCTGTCCACAGGACAACTATTAGTCGTGTTCTCCACAAATCTGCCCTTTATGGAAGAGTGACAAGAAGAAAGACATTGGTGAAAGAAAGTCATAAGAAGTCCTGTTTGTAGTTTGTGAGAAGCCATGTGGAGGACACAGCAAACATGTGGAAGAAGGTGATCTGGTCACATGAGACCAAAATTCAACTTTATGGCCTAAAAGTAAATCGCTATGTGTGGGGAAAACTAACACTGCCCATCACCCTGAACACACCATCCCCACTGTGAAACATGGTGGTGGCAGCATCATGTGGTGGGGATGGTTTTCTTCAGCAGGGACAGGGAAGCTGGTCAGAGTTGATGGGAAGATGGATGGAGACAAATACAGGACAATCTTAGAAGAAAACCTGTTAGAGACTACAAAAGACTTGAGACCGGGGCGGAGGTTCACCTTCCAGCAGGACAACGACCCGAAACATCCAGCCAGAGCTACAATGGAATGGTTTAGATCAAAGCATATTCATGTGTTAGAATGGCCCAGTCACAGTCCAGACCTAAATCACATTGAGAATCTGTGGCAAGACTTGAAAATTGCTGTTCACAGACGCTCTCCATCCAATCTGACAGAGCTTGAGATATTTTACAAAGAAGAATGGGCAGAAATGTCCTCTCTAGATGTGCAAAGCTGGTAGAGACACCCCCAAAAAGACTTGTAGAGAAAGGGGGTTCTACAAAGTATTGACTCCGGGGGGCGCCATACAAATGCCCCCCCCCCCCCACACTTTTCACATATTTATTTGTATCATTTATCATTTTCCTTCCACTTCACAATTATGTGACACTTTGTGTTGGTCTATCACATAAAATCCCAATAAAATACATTTCAAGGGGTATGAATACTTTAAGGCACTTTATCTAAGATAACCTACAACTCCAAGCGTATTTGGTAGGGTTATCCCGATATCACTTTTTTAGGACCGAGTACAAGTACCGATACTTTTTTTCAAGTACTCGCCGATACCGATACTTTTTTTTTAATGTCACATGACAGTGTTTTCTTTTTTTGGGGGGGGGGTGAACGGTGTATGTGTGTGTTTTTTTTTTATTTACAATTTTTATTTTTTACAATAATTTTTTTTTATTCTTTATTGCAATATGTGTTTTTTTTTTAATCAGCCCTGTTGGGGGGCTTTGGTGAGATATCAGGGGTCTTAACAGACCTCTGATATCTCCCCCTTGAGACAGAGAAAGAGACAGAGGATAGAGATTCCCCAGTCCCTTTCTCTGCAGCCTCAGCTGCACTGAGAATGAATGGAGAGAAGACAGCGGCTCCTCTCCATTCATAAACTGACACA
This sequence comes from Lithobates septentrionalis, assembly GCA_037952835.1. Lineage (NCBI taxonomy): Eukaryota > Metazoa > Chordata > Amphibia > Anura > Ranidae > Lithobates > Lithobates septentrionalis. The sequence continues at coordinate 91,258 of JBBDGP010003572.1, forward strand.
TCGTAATCACAGGAGATTACAATGTTTCAGTTATGTGAATGGACAGAGTCAGCTGACTCTGTCCATACACAAAGGAAGGAGGAGGGGAACGGAGGGGGAGAACGGAGGGGACAGAGAAGGAGAGGGGAACGGAGGGGACAGAGAAGGAGAGGGGAACGGAGGGGACAGAGAAGGAGAGGGGAACGGAGGGGACAGCGGAAAGGCACAGCAGAACGGAGGGGGACAGAAAAGGAGAGGGAAAACGGAGGGGACAGCGGAGGGGGACAGAGGAACGGAGGGGACAGCGGAGGGGGACAGAGAAGGAGAGAGGAACGGAGGGGACAGCGGAGGGGGACAGAAAAGGAGAGAGGAGCGGAGGGGGACAGAAAAGGAGAGAGGAACGGAGGGGGGCAGAAAAGGAGAGAGGAACGGAGGGGGCAGAAAAGGAGAGAGGAACGGAGGGGGACAGAAAAGGAGAGAGGAACGGAGGGGGACAGAAAAGGAGAGAGGAACGGAGGGGGACAGAAAAGGAGAGAGGAACGGAGGGGGACAGAAAAGGAGAGAGGAGCGGAGGGGGACAGAAAAGGAGAGAGGAACGGAGGGGGACAGCGGAGGGGGACAGAAAAGGAGAGAGGAACGGAGGGGGACAGCGGAGGGGGACAGAAAAGGAGAGAGGAACGGAGGGGGACAGCGGAGGGGGACAGAAAAGGAGAGAGGAACGGAGGGGGACAGCGGAGGGGGACAGAAAAGGAGAGAGGAACGGAGAGGGACAGCGGAGGGGGACAGAAAAGGAGAGAGGAACGGAGAGGGACAGAAAAGGAGAGAGGAGCGGAGAGGGACAGCGGAGGGGGACAGAAAAGGAGAGAGGAACGGAGAGGGACAGCGGAGGGGGACAGAAAAGGAGAGAGGAACGGAGAGGGACAGAAAAGGAGAGAGGAGCGGAGGGGGACAGAAAAGGAGAGAGGAGCGGAGGGGGACAGCGGAGGGGGACAGAAAAGGAGAGAGGAGCGGAGGGGGACAGAAAAGGAGAGAGGAGCGGAGGGGGACAGAAAAGGAGAGAGGAGCGGAGGGGGACAGAAAAGGAGAGAGGAGCGGAGGGGGACAGAAAAGGAGAGAGGAGCGGAGGGGGACAGAAAAGGAGAGAGGAGCGGAGGGGGACAGAAAAGGAGAGAGGAGCGGAGGGGGACAGAAAAGGAGAGAGGAGCGGAGGGGGACAGAAAAGGAGAGAGGAGCGGAGGGGGACAGAAAAGGAGAGAGGAACGGAGGGGGAAAGAAAAGGAGAGAGGAACGGAGGGGGACAGAAAAGGAGAGAGGAAAGGAGGGGGACAGAAAAGTAGAGAGGAAAGGAGGGGGACAGAAAAGGAGAGAGGAAAGGAGGGGGACAGAAAAGGAGAGAGGAGCGGAGGGGGACAGAAAAGGAGAGAGGAGCGGAGGGGGACAGAAAAGGAGAGAGGAGCGGAGGGGGACAGAAAAGGAGAGAAGAGCGGAGGGGGACAGCGGAGGGGGACAGAAAAGGAGGGGGACAGCGGAGGGGGACAGAAAAGGAGAGAGGAGCGGAGGGGGACAGAAAAGGAGAGAGGAGCGGAGGGGGACAGAAAAGGAGAGAGGAGCGGAGGGGGACAGAAAAGGAGAGAGGAGCGGAGGGGGACAGAAAAGGAGAGAGGAGCGGAGGGGGACAGAAAAGGAGAGAGGAGCGGAGGGGGACAGAAAAGGAGAGAGGAGCGGAGGGGGACAGAAAAGGAGAGAGGAGCGGAGGGGGACAGCGGAGGGGGACAGAAAAGGAGAGAGGAACGGAGGGGGACAGCGGAGGGGGACAGAAAAGGAGAGAGGAGCGGAGGGGGACAGAAAAGGAGAGAGGAGCGGAGGGGACAGCGGAGGGGGACAGAAAAGGAGAGAGAAAAGGAGAGGGAAAACGGAGGGGACAGCGAGGGGGACAGAGGAACGGAGGGGACAGCGGAGGGGGACAGAGAAGGAGAGAGGAACGGAGGGGACAGCGGAGGGGGACAGAAAAGGAGAGAGAAAAGGAGAGAGGAACGGAGGGGACAGCGGAGGGGGACAGAAAAGGAGAGAGGAGCGGAGGGGGACAGAAAAGGAGAGAGGAACGGAGGGGGCAGAAAAGGAGAGAGGAACGGAGGGGGACAGAAAAGGAGAGAGGAACGGAGGGGACAGAAAAGGAGAGAGGAACGGAGGGGGACAGAAAAGGAGAGAGGAGCGGAGGGGGACAGAAAAGGAGAGAGGAGCGGAGGGGGACAGAAAAGGAGAGAGGAATGGAGGGGGACAGCGGAGGGGGACAGAAAAGGAGAGAGGAACGGAGGGGGACAGCGGAGGGGGACAGAAAAGGAGAGAGGAACGGAGAGGGACAGCGGAGGGGGACAGAAAAGGAGAGAGGAACGGAGAGGGACAGCGGAGGGGACAGAAAAGGAGAGAGGAACGGAGAGGGACAGCGGAGGGGGACAGAAAAGGAGAGAGGAGCGGAGAGGGACAGCGGAGGGGGACAGAAAAGGAGAGAGGAACCGGAGAGGGACAGCGGAGGGGGACAGAAAAGGAGAGAGGAACGGAGAGGGACAGAAAAGGAGAGAGGAGCGGAGGGGGACAGAAAAGGAGAGAGGAGCGGAGGGGGACAGAAAAGGAGAGAGGAGCGGAGGGGGACAGAAAAGGAGAGAGGAACGGAGGGGGAAAGAAAAGGAGAGAGGAACGGAGGGGGAAAGAAAAGGAGAGAGGAAAGGAGGGGGACAGAAAAGGAGAGAGGAAAGGAGGGGGACAGAAAAGGAGAGAGGAAAGGAGGGGGACAGAAAAGGAGAGAGGAGCGGAGGGGGACAGAAAAGGAGAGAGGAGCGGAGGGGGACAGAAAAGGAGAGAGGAGCGGAGGGGGACAGAAAAGGAGAGAGGAGCGGAGGGGGACAGAAAAGGAGAGAGGAGCGGAGGGGGACAGAAAAGGAGAGAGGAGCGGAGGGGGAAGAAAGGAGAGAGGAGCGGAGGGGGACAGAAAAGGAGAGAGGAACGGAGGGGGACAGCGGAGGGGGACAGAAAAGGAGAGAGGAGCGGAGGGGGACAGAAAAGGAGAGAGGAGCGGAGGGGGACAGAAAAGGAGAGAGGAGCGGAGGGGGACAGAAAAGGAGAGAGGAGCGGAGGGGGACAGAAAAGGAGAGAGGAGCGGAGGGGGACAGCGGAGGGGGACAGAAAAGGAGAGAGGAACGGAGGGGGACAGCGGAGGGGGACAGAAAAGGAGAGAGGAGCGGAGGGGGACAGAAAAGGAGAGAGGAGCGGAGGGGACAGCGGAGGGGGACAGAGAAGGAGAGAGGAACGGAGGGGACAGCGGAGGGGGACAGAAAAAGGAGAGAGGAGCGGAGGGGACAGCGGAGGGGGACAGAAAAGGAGAGAGGAGCGGAGGGGGACAGAAAAGGAGAGAGGAGCGGAGGGGGACAGAAAAGGAGAGAGGAACGGAGGGGGACAGAAAAGGAGAGAGGAACGGAGGGGGACAGAAAAGGAGAGAGGAGCGGAGGGGACAGCGGAGGGGGACAGAAAAGGAGAGAGGAGCGGAGGGGGACAGAAAAGGAGAGAGGAGCGGAGGGGGACAGAAAAGGAGAGAGGAGCGGAGGGGGACAGAAAAGGAGAGAGGAACGGAGGGGGACAGAAAAGGAGAGAGGAACGGAGGGGGACAGAAAAGGAGAGAGGAACGGAGGGGGACAGAAAAGGAGAGAGGAGCGGAGGGGGACAGAAAAGGAGAGGAGGAACGGAGGGGGACAGAAAAGGAGAGAGGAGCGGAGGGGGACAGAAAAGGAGAGAGGAGCGGAGGGGGACAGAAAAGGAGAGAGGAACGGAGGGGGACAGAAAAGGAGAGAGGAACGGAGGGGGACAGAAAAGGAGAGAGGAGCGGAGGGGGACAGAAAAGGAGAGAGGAGCGGAGGGGGACAGAAAAGGAGAGAGGAACGGAGGGGGACAGAAAAGGAGAGAGGAGCGGAGGGGGACAGAAAAGGAGAGAGGAGCGGAGGGGGGACAGAAAAGGAGAGAGGAGCGGAGGGGGACAGAAAAGGAGAGAGGAACGGAGGGGGACAGAAAAGGAGAGAGGAGCGGAGGGGGACAGAAAAGGAGAGAGGAGCGGAGGGGGACAGAAAAGGAGAGAGGAACGGAGGGGGACAGAAAAGGAGAGAGGAGCGGAGGGGACAGAAAAGGAGAGAGGAACGGAGGGGGCACGGAGAAGGATGCAGTGACAGTCAGCGGTGAGCGATCACCGCTGTATGTCACTAAAGCTGCTGAAAGCCGCTGGGGGAGAATCTTGTAACTCCCCCACAGCTGACTTCCGTTATCGGGGGAAGCATCCGGAGCATTTGCCCGAGTACAAGTACTTGGGCAAATGCTCGGTATCGGTGCTGATACCGATACTAGTATCGGGACAACCCTAGTATTTGGTGAGGATTTGTTCCAATCACAAGCAGAACAGTCTTGTGGTCACTGAACTGGCTGTGCTGTCTGGCAGAGGTGCCCAAATCACCAGAACCAGCAAACCCCATAAGAATGTTTGGACAGATAATATACAGTTCTCCTTTGTTTATAAAGTTTGTATTTAGCCGGAGTGCAGCTTTAAGCTCCATTCCAGGAAACGTGGAGATCCCTCCCTTTTAGTGTAGAGAGCACTCCCTCCCCTCCCCCACTCCCCAGCAGTGGACTATCCCTCAACGTCATCGCGTCCAATGCAGTTTTCAACCCCCGCATTGGCCTTGATGATGTCAGGACCTTAGACTGGTGGAGTTTAGGGGGGTGTGCAGAAGATGTGGGGAGCGGTTCAAAAACCATGCAAAGGAGCGGCAGATCTGGTAAGTAAATCTTCTTTTCTACGTCCCCCCTAGACATAAACAAGCAATGAGGCCTTGCAGTGCCGGCCCAGCTCCACAAGTGATCATTTTCATTTTTCTGACTGGAGTTGGACCTTTAAAATTTGCACAAGAAAACCATAGCGGGGGGTGAATTGCGGGTCCCGGGGAGGGAATTGCGGGTCCTGGGGGTGGGGGATTGCGGGTCCCGGGGGTGGGGGGGGATAGATTGCGGGTCCCGGGGGTGGGGGGGGATAGATTGCGGGTCCCGGGGGTGGGGGGGGGGATAGATTGCGGGTCCCGGGGGTGGGGGGGGGGGGGAGATTGCGGGTCCCGGGGGTGGGGGGGGGGAGATTGCGGGTCCCGGGGGTGGGGGGGGGGGGAGATTGCGGGTCCCGGGGGTGGGGGGGGGGGAGATTGCGGGTCCCGGGGGTGGGGGGGGGGAGATTGCGGGTCCCGGGGGTGGGGGGGGATAGATTGCGGGTCCCGGGGGTGGGGGGGGATAGATTGCGGGTCCCGGGGGTGGGGGGGGATAGATTGCGGGTCCCGGGGGTGGGGGGGGATAGATTGCGGGTCCCGGGGGTGGGGGGGGGAGATTGCGGGTCCCGGGGGTGGGGGGGGGGAGATTGCGGGTCCCGGGGGTGGGGGGGGGGAGATTGCGGGTCCCGGGGGTGGGGGGGGGGAGATTGCGGGTCCCGGGGGTGGGGGGGGGGAGATTATTTATTTATTGTATTGCATTTCACAAAAGAGAAGTTCACAGAATAGGATTAGCGCGGCACCATACTATCTATACGGGGGTGGGGATGATTGCGGGTCCCGGGGGTGGGGATGATTGCGGGTCCCGGGGGTGGGGATGATTGCGGGTCCCGGGGGTGGGGGGGGGGGATGATTGCGGGTCCCGGGGGTGGGGGGGGGGATGATTGCGGGTCCCGGGGGTGGGGGGGGGGATGATTGCGGGTCCCGGGGGTGGGGATGATTGCGGGTCCCGGGGGTGGGGATGATTGCGGGTCCCGGGGGTGGGGATGATTGCGGGTCCCGGGGGTGGGGATGATTGCGGGTCCCGGGGGTGGGGGGGGGGGGAGATTGCGGGTCCCGGGGTGGGGGGGGGAAGAGATTGCGGGTCCCGGGGGTGGGGGGGGATGATTGCGGGTCCCGGGGTGGGGGGGGATGATTGCGGGTCCCGGGGGTGGGGGGGGGGGGGGGATTGCGGGTCCCGGGGTGGGGGGGGGGGGATTGCGGGTCCCGGGGGTGGGGGGGGGATGATTGCGGGTCCCGGGGGTGGGGGGGGGGGGGGATTGCGGGTCCCGGGGGTGGGGGGGAGAGATTGCGGGTCCCGGGGGTGGGGGTGGGGGGGAAAATGCGGGTCCAGGGACAAATACACATAAAAGCAGGAAGTTACCTCTTTGGATAAGCGTGTGAAGACGTCTCCTCCCCTGAGAAAATCCAGAATCAGATATAATTTTCCTTCCGTCTGAAAGGCTGAGAGGGAAAAAACAAAGAGAGACATAAACTGGATCGCTCTTCATCGAACAAACGCAACAAGACCAACAAAACCTTCGGAACGAGGGAGCAACTGTCATTGTTCTGTCCAGAAGCATGAAACTGAAATCTGATTGGTTGCTATTGGTTACAATAAAACCCCACAGTTCAGACAAAGGTTCAAATCCACGTGTGCGAGACGACCGGTAAGTAGTCACCTGACCCCGGCCAATCATTTGCACCCGGAGAATTCCCTGAAATCACATGTAGACATACCTTGTGTATTATATAGGAAAGGACCCGCTCAGATGATTGGCTCATACAGGGGACTCACTAATGTACACAAACCAAGACTGCCAATCCCTACACTGGCCCCGACTCAGTGTCCTCCATCCTTCCCGTTCTACCAATCCCTCCACTGGCCTCCATTCAATGTCCTCCACCCCTCTCTACCAATCCCTCCACTGACCTCCATTCAGTGTCCTCCACCCCTCTCTACCAATCCCTCCACTGACCTCCATTCAATGTCCTCCACCCCTCTCTACCAATCCCTCCACTGATCTCCATTCAATGTCCTCCACCCCTCTCTACCAATCCCTCCACTGACCTCTTTTCAATGTCCTCCACCCCTCTCTACCAATCCCTCCACTGGCCTCCATTCAATGTCCTCCACCCCTCTCTACCAATCCCTCCACTGGCCTCCATTCAATGTCCTCCACCCCTCTCTACCAATCCCTCCACTGGCCTCCATTCAATGTCCTCCACCCCTCTCTACCAATCCCTCCACTGGCCTCCATTCCAATGTCCTCACCCCTCTCTACCAATCCCTCCACTGGTCTCCATTCAGTGTCCTCCACCCCTCTCTACCAATCCCCCACTGGTCTCCATTCAGTGTCCTCCCCCCCTCTCTACCAATCCCTCCACTGACCTCCATTCAGTGTCCTCCCCCCTCTCTACCAATCCCTCCAACTGACCTCCAATTCAGTGTCCTCCCCCCCTCTCTACCAATCCCTCCACTGGTCTCCATTCAGTGTCCTCCACCCCTCTCTACCAATCCCTCCACTGACCTCCATTCAGTGTCCTCCACCCCTCTCTACCAATCCCTCCACTGGTCTCCATTCAGTGTCCGCCACCCCTCTCTACCAATCCCTCCACTGACCTCCATTCAGTGTCCTCCCCCCTCTCTACCAATCCCTCCACTGACCTCCATTCAGTGTCCTCCACCCCTCTCTACCAATCTCTACCACTGGTCTCCATTCAGTGTCCTCCCCCCCTCTCTACCAATCCCTCCACTGACCTCCATTCAGTGTCCGCCACCCCTCTCTACCAATCCCTCCACTGGCCTCCATTCAGTGTCCTCCCCCCCTCTCTACCAATCCCTCCACTGACCTCCATTCAGTGTCCTCCACCCCTCTCTACCAATCCCTCCACTGGTCTCCATTCAGTGTCCTCCACCCCTCTCTGCCAATCCCTCCACTGGCATCCATTCATTGTCCTCCACCGGCCTCCATTCAATGTCCTCCACCCCTCCCTGCCAATCCCTCGCCTGGCCTCCATGCATTGTCCTCCACCCCTCTCTGCCAATCCCTCCATTGGTCTCCATTCAATGTCCTCCACCCCTCCCTGCCAATCCCTCGCCTGGCCTCCATGCATTGTCCTCCACCCCTCTCTGCCAATCCCTCCACTGGCATCCATTCATTGTCCTCCACCCCTCTCTGCCAATCCCTTGCCTGGCCTCCATTCAGTGTCCTCCACCCCCTCTCTACCAATCCCTCCACTGGTCTACATTCAATGTCCTCCCCCCCTCTCTGCCAATCCTCCCACTGGCCTCCATTTAGTGTCCTCCACCCCTCTCTACCAATCCCTCCACTGGTCTCGATTCGGTGTCCTCCACCCCTTTCTGCCAATCCCTCCACTGGTCTCCATTCAGTGTCCTCCACCCCTCTCTACCAATCCCTCCACTGGCCTCCATTCAATGTCCTCCACCCCTCTGTACCAATCCCTCCACTGGTCTCCATTCAGTGTCCTCCACCCCTCTCTACCAATCCCTCCACTGGCCTCCATTCAATGTCCTCCGCCCCTCTCTACCAATCCCTCCACTGGTCTCCATTCAATGTCCTCCACCCCTCTCTACCAATCCCTCCACTGATCTCCATTCAGTGTCCTCCACCCCTCTCTACCAATCCCTCCACTGGTCTCCATTCAGTGTCCTCCACCCCTCTCTGCCAATCCCTCCACTGGCATCCATTCATTGTCCTCCACCGGCCTCCATTCAATGTCCTCCACCCCTCCCTGCCAATCCCTCGCCTGGCCTCCATGCATTGTCCTCCACCCCCTCTCTGCCAATCCCTCCATTGGTCTCCCATTCAATGTCCTCCACCCCTCCCTGCCAATCCCTCGCCTGGCCTCCATGCATTGTCCTCCACCCCTCTCTGCCAATCCTCCACTGGCATCCATTCATTGTCCTCCACCCCTCTCTGCCAATCCCTTGCCCTGGCCTCCATTCAGTGTCCTCCACCCCCTCTCTACCAATCCCTCCACTGGTCTACATTCAATGTCCTCCCCCCCTCTCTGCCAATCCCTCCACTGGCCTCCATTAGTGTCCTCCACCCCTCTCTACCAATCCCTCCACTGGCCTCGATTCGGTGTCCTCCACCCCTTTCTGCCAATCCCTCCACTGGTCTCCATTCAGTGTCCTCCACCCCTCTCTACCAATACCTCCACTGGCCTCCATTCAATGTCCTCCACCCCTCTGTACCAATCCCTCCACTGGTCTCCATTCAGTGTCCTCCACCCCTCTCTACCAATCCCTCCACTGGCCTCCATTCAATGTCCTCCGCCCCTCTCTACCAATCCCTCCACTGATCTCCATTCAGTGTCCTCCGCCCCTCTCTACCAATCCTCCACTGGTCTCCATTCAATGTCCTCCACCCCTCTCTACCAATCCCTCCACTGGCCTCCATTCAGTGTCCTCCACCCCTCTCTACCAATCCCTCCACTGGCCTCCATTCAATGTCCTCCGCCCCTCTCTACCAATCCCTCCACTGGCCTCCATTCAGTGTCCTCCACCCCCTCTCTACCAATCCCTCCACTGGCCTCCATTCAATGTCCTCCACCCCTCTCTACCAATCCCTCCACTGGTCTCCATTCAGTGTCCTCCATCCCTCTCTGCCAATCCCTCCACTGGTCTCCATTCAGTGTCCTCCACCCCTCTCTACCAATCCCTCCACTGGCCTCCATTCAGTGTCCTCCACCCTCTCTACCAATCCCTCCACTGGCCTCCATTCAGTGTCCTCCACCCCTCTCTACCAATCCCTCCACTGGTCTCCATTCAGTGTCCTCCACCCCTCTCTTCCAATCCCTCCACTGGTCTCCATTCAGTGTCCTCCACCCCTCTCTACCAATCCCTCCACTGGTCTACATTCAATGTCCTCCACCCCTCTCTACCAATCCCTCCACTGGCCTCCATTCAATGTCCTCCGCCCCTCTCTACCAATCCCTCCACTGGTCTCCATTCATGTCTTCCACCCCTCTCTACCAATCCCTCCACTGGCATCCATTCATTGTCCTCCACCCCTCTCTGCCAATCCCTTGCCTGGCCTCCATTCAGTGTCCTCCACCCCTCTCTACCAATCCCTCCACTGGTCTACATTCAATGTCCTCCCCCCCTCTCTGCCAATCCCTCCACTGGCCTCCATTTAGTGTCCTCCACCCCTCTCTACCAATCCCTCCACTGGCCTCGATTCGGTGTCCTCCACCCCTTTCTGCCAATCCCTCCACTGGTCTCCATTCAGTGTCCTCCACCCTCTCTACCAATCCCTCCACTGGCCTCCATTCAATGTCCTCCACCCCTCTGTACCAATCCCTCCACTGGTCTCCATTCAGTGTCCTCCACCCCTCTCTACCAATCCCTCCACTGGCCTCCATTCAATGTCCTCCGCCCTCTCTACCAATCCCTCCACTGGTCTCCATTCAATGTCCTCCACCCCTCTCTACCAATCCCTCCACTGATCTCCATTCAGTGTCCTCCGCCCCTCTCTACCAATCCCTCCACTGGCCTCCATTCAATGTCCTCCGCCCCTCTCTACCAATCCCTCCACTGGCCTCCATTCAGTGTCCTCCACCCCCTCTCTACCAATCCCTCCACTGGCCTCCATTCAATGTCCTCCACCCCTCTCTACCAATCCCTCCACTGGTCTCCATTCAGTGTCCTCCATCCCTCTCTGCCAATCCCTCCACTGGTCTCCATTCAGTGTCCTCCACCTCTCTCTACCAATCCCTCCACTGGCCTCCATTCAGTGTCCTCCACCCCTCTCTACCAATCCCTCCACTGGCCTCCATTCAGTGTCCTCCACCCCTCTCTACCAATCCCTCCACTGGTCTCCATTCAGTGTCCTCCACCCCTCTCTTCCAATCCCTCCACTGGTCTCCATTCAGTGTCCTCCACCCCTCTCTACCAATCCCTCCACTGGTCTACATTCAATGTCCTCCACCCCTCTCCGACAATCCCTCCACTGGTCTCCATTCAGTGTCCTCCACCCCTCTCTACCAATCCCTCCACTGGTCTCCATTCAGTGTCCTCCACCCCTCTCTTCCAATCCCTCCACTGGCCTCCATTCAGTGTCCTCCACCCCTCTCCGACAATCCCTACACTGGTCCGTGCTTAGTGTCCTCCACCCCTCTACTGGTCTCCATTCAGTGTCCTTCACTTTAACCCTAATCCTAACCTAACAAAGTAAATATATAAAAATGATAAAATTAATGAACCCTTCACCAAAAAATGCTCAAAAAACACGAATCCAAACGCTTGAAAAAAAATGCCAGAAAAAAGGTGTGAATGGCGCCTAAAGCCGGGTTCAGTAATTTACGGTAAGCAGACTGAAGTGCCGGGAAACCAATTTAATTTTCGGCACACCAAGAACCAGAGACTGGGGAGGGACACGCCCGGCATGCTGCTTAGGGGAGGGGCTTGACACATTTGCTTTCTTTTCTAACAAATCTTACGGGTAGAAGATGCAACACGTTCCCGAAAGTGAACTTATCATTTAACCCTTTCACAACCGGAGCCGTTTTTGCTGTTTGGTTTTTTTTTGCACACATTTAAAAAATCATTTTAGGCCTGAAAACTACATAAAAACCCAAAAACATGAAATATATTTTCTGAAAGCAGACACCCTAGAGAATAAAATAGCGGTGGTTCCAAATTTTTATGTCACACGATATTACCAAAAAAGGTCTAGGAAAAACAAAATTTCAATTAAAAAAAAAAAAAAAAAAGGAAACATTAAAAGTTAATTTCAGCAATATATTACCTGATTTTTTTTTTTGGTAAATTCTAAAGATGAGGTTGCACCGAGTAAATAGATATCCAACATGTCAACCTGCCGGTGCAACCTCATCTTTTAGAATTTACCAAAAAAAAAAAATCAGGTAATATATTGCTGAAATTAACTTTTAATGTTTCCTTTTTTTTTTTTTTTTAATTGAAATTTTGTTTTTCCTAGACCTTTTTTGGCAATATCGTGTGACATAAAAATTTGGAACCACCGCTATTTTATTCAATACCGGGGCACTTATACACCTTTTCCGAGCTCTCACACTTTGAAGGACAATTGCGCGGTCATGCGACGCTGTACCCAAACAGAATTTTTAATTATTTTTTTTAATGGTATTTGATCAACTCTGGGAGGGGGTTGTTTTTTGCACTAAAAATAAAAAAAGAACTAAAATTTAGAAAAAACAAAAAAAAAAGTTTTTCTTCGTTTCTGTTAGAAAACTTTGTAAATAAGTACGTTTTCTCCTTCACTGATGGGCACTGATGAGGGGGCACCGATGAGGGGGCACCGATGAGGGGGCACCGATGAGGGGGCACCGATGAGGGGGCACCGATGAGGGGGCACTTATACCTCCCAACTTTTTGAGATGGGAATGAGGGACACCCATCAGCAAAAGTATGCAGGCACAGGACACACCCCCTTTTCCATGCCCCCTTAAAGGAGAATTGTACAAATAAAACAAGATTGGTTAAACCCACAAGGCCTTTATTTACCACCACTAGGGACGCCAGGGACGGCCACAGGCAGCATTCCATAACTGGCTTTTCTACAGAGAGGTACTCCAGGACCTGAGCTCTCTGTCACCGACAACCTGGAACTCCTTCCTAACACCAGCTTAAGGTATTGAATTTTTTCCATTTTTCTTCTTTTTCTGATGGCCTTGGGAAATTTGGTTCCCCAAGAAATACCATCATTATCATTTTTGATTCTTTTGAAAAAACTCTTTATTTAATACTTTTTTATTTTTGTTTATGTCATTTCAGCCTTCTATGCTTTTTTGGCTGCCAAATATTGTTTTTTTCAAAAAAATGCACCAGGCCGCCCCGTAGAGGAATTTTTGAGCGATACAGACAATGGGTGATTAGGGCCCCTGCCAGCACTGGGAAAGCACTTTTCATAGCTACATGCCTCAATGTAAGTCGCATATGTTATACAATTTCTCTAGCGGAAATGCGATTGTCTTAGATATAGGCGACATGTACATATATATTCATATTAGTAACCATATTGTTATTTGAAATTTTAGAAAGTGATGCAGTCCTTCCCTGAGGAAGACTTCATTTTGATACTAAAAGTTGAAACGCGTTGGAATCTGCTATCAGGACGCCATCGCATCAATTTCGGTGGTACTTGTATTTAGCAGCAGGACGCATCATCTATTCTTATGTATCTGATGTTTTTTATAATTATCTTGTATTTTCAAACATATTTGATTGTACATCTATTTGTATTCTATTAGTTTTTTGTATTAATAAAATTCTTTCTTTTAATAATTTCTCTATTATTACATTGCCCTTAAAATCCCAGTTGGAGGTATATAATTTCTATTTACCACCACTATTCCTTTATATTGGCTTTTGGAATTTAGAAATGCAGCAATTTAGAGATCAGATGAAAAGTTTAGCGCCGGGAAACACTTTTTGATAGATAAATAGTACATTTTATATAATATATATATATATATATATATATAATATAAACTCTATAGATCAGACCAAAATGAGGGACAAATGAGGAGGAAAGAGGGACAGAGGGACATTGCTCCAAATCAGGGACAGTTGGGAGGTATGCATATATGCAGCACTGATGGGCACCCATAGGCGGCACTGATAGGTGGCACTGGAAGGCATGTATAGGCAGCACTGGTGGGCACTGATGGATGGCACAGATAGGCAGCACTGATCAGAGGCGCTGGCAGGCATCACTGATGGGATCAGAGTGCCATCCCTAATGGTCAATGACTGCCATCCCTGGTGGGCTCTAGTGGCCTTACCTGGTGGTCATAGGTGGGCATCCCTGGTGGCCATCACTGGTGGTCCTGGGCGGGCATTCTTGCGGGGGCTGTACTGATAATCACGGCTTTTCCTGTTTACGCTGTGGTCAGCTGTGATTGGACACGGCTGATCACATGGTACAGAGCCTCCGTCAGAGGCTCTTTACCTTGTTCAGAGTTGCGGTGTGTCAGACTGACGCGGCTTATCCTGCTGGACCCCGTACGACAACCAGTCAGGATAACTGAACCACTTCCTGGCTATAGGCCGGGCGGGAAATGGTTAAACATGTCAGTCCCCGATATTTTCCATAGGCGACACTTTAAAACCCTCCTATAGGTCATCCGTTTAGCATTACGGAGGTGGTCTGGTGATAGAATTATTGTTCTCACTCCGACATGCACAGCGATAGACAACAACAACTAGAAGGGGAGGAGAGCGGAGGTGTGCCTGCCCTACTCCCCTCCCCCTCTATCCAGGCGGCACCAGCTAATGCCCTTCCCAGGCCTACAGATGGGCAAGCGGAGCCCAGGATACATAGTAAAGAGGGGGAGGGGCGCAGTGTGGGGGGGGGGGGGGGGACATTGAGGTGCCAGTATGAAACTTCTTGTCGCTATGGTGACCTTGGCGCCTGGGGTTTTTTTTTCTGTGCCCCGGCTTAGAGGGTGAGTCTGCATCACCCTAAGGGAGGCGTCATGCTACATGTATGTCAAACAATAAAAAACTAGGAGTGCAGAGACTCCCGCTATGAAGATGTGTTGTATTTGGACACTCACCATAGTGCAACTTAACAATAAACGGATGGTTCACCTCCACCAGAATATCGCGCTCCATCTTGGTCCGAACGCGGTCTCTGACTGGTCAGGGAGAGATTTCACACAAAAATAAAAAATAAAAAGGTTACATAACATTTTTAGGTTACTAAAATTCCTGAAAGCAAAAATAAAAATGCACAAAACCCGCCTTTCATTTCTTTTACATATTATATCAAAAGATCTTCATAGTTACATAGAAGGTGAGGCTGAAAAAAGACACAAGTCCATCCTATGTGTGATTATATGTCAGTATTACATTGTATATCCCAGTATGTTGCGGTCATTCAGGTGATTATCTAATAGTTTCTTGAAGCTATCAATGCTCCCCGCTGAGACCACCGCCTGTGGAAGGGAATTCCACATCCTTGCCGCTCTTACAGTAAAGAACCCTCTACGTAGTTTAAGGTTAAACCTCTTTTCTTCTAATTGTAATGAGTGGCCACGTGTCTTATTAAATTCTCTTCTGCGAAAAAGTTTTATCCCTATTGTGGGGTCACCAGTCCGGTATTTGTATATTGTGGGGTCACCAGTCCGGTATTTGTATATTGTGGGGTCACCAGTCCGGTATTTATATATTGTGGGGTCACCAGTCCGGTATTTATATATTGTGGGGTCACCAGTCCGGTATTTATATATTGTGGGGTCACCAGTCCGGTATTTATATATTGTGGGGTCACCAGTCCGGTATTTATATATTGTGGGGTCACCAGTCCGGTATTTATATATTGTGGGGTCACCAGTCCGGTATTTGTATATTGTGGGGTCACCAGTCCGGTATTTGTATATTGGGGGGTCACCAGTCCGGTATTTGTATATTGGGGGTCACCAGTCCGGTATTTGTATATTGTGGGGTCACCAGTCCGGTATTTGTATATTGAGGGGTCACCAGTCCGGTATTTGTATATTGTGGGGTCACCAGTCCGGTATTTGTATATTGTGGGGTCACCAGTCCGGTATTTGTAAATTGAAATCATATCCCCTCTCAAGCGTCTCTTCTCCAGAGAGAATAAGTTCAGTGCTCACAACCTTTCCTCATAACTAAGATCCTCCAGACCCTTTATTAGCTTTGTTGTCCTTCTTTGTACTCGCTCCATTTCCAGCACATCCTTCCTGAGGACTGGTGCCCAGAACTGGACAGCATACTGCAGGTGCGGCCGGACAGAGTCTTGTAGAGCGGGAGAATTATCGTTTTATCTCTGGAGTTGATCCCCTTTTTAATGCCAATATTCTGTTTGCTTTGTTAGCAGCAGCTTGGCATTGCATGTCATTGCTGAGCCTATCATCTACTAGGACCCCCAGGTCCTTTTCCATCCTAGATCCCCCCAGAGGTTCTCCCCCCAGTCTATAGATTGCATTCAGATTATTTTACATTTTTCTACATTGAACCTCATTGCCATGTAGTTGCCCCTCCCCCATTAATTTGTTCAGATCTTCTTGCAAGATTTCCACATCCTGCGGAGAAGTTATTGCCCTGCTTAGCTTAGTATCATCTGCAAATACAGAGATTGAACTGTTTATCCCATCCTCCAGGTCGTTTATGAACAAATTAAATAGGATTGGTCCCAGCACAGAACCCTGGGGAACCCCACTACCCACCCCTGACCATTCCGAGTACTCCCCATTTATCCCATCGTCCAGGTCGTCTTTTTTTTTTTTATTCATTAACCACTTCCATACCGGGCCTATTCTGACACTTCTTTCCTACAATTAAAAGTAAAAATTACAATTAAAAAAAAAAAAAAAAAAAAAAAAAAGGAAAAATTTAAATTAAAAAGTAAAATTACTCTTTTTTTTGCTAGAAAATTACTCAGAACCCCCAACATTATGTTTTTATTTAGCCGACACCCTAGCAGAATAAAATGGCGGTCACTGCAACTTTTTTATGTCACACCGTATTTGCGCAACAATTTTTCGAACGCTTTTTTGGGGGAAAAAAAAAAAAAGTTTCACGAATTAAAAGAAAAATAACAAAACAGTAAAGTTAGCCCAATTTTTTTTTGTATAATATGAAAGATGATGATACGCCAAAGTAAACAGATATGCAACATGTCCCACTTTAAAATTGCGCACACTGGTGGAATGGCGCCAAAACTTTGGTCATTAAAAATCTCCATAGGCGACGC